>JAFVLL020028445.1:0-26656 GCA_021397915.2 Tor tambroides
ATGACTGACTTTGAAACCGAGTAGTTTTCTGTAAAGATAACAGGCTTGTACTAATAGTGGAATGTTTATTTACAAAGGCTAGCACTGCTAATGCGGGAGCTTGATCTCTTGAAGCTCCGCCCTCTTCTCCGGGAGCAACAGCTCACTGGTATTTAAAGCAACACACTCAAAACAGCGCGTTTTGGCTCACACCCTAAAAATGGCAATTTTAACAAGCTGTAAAAATTTATCTGTGGGGTATATTGAGCTAAAATTTCACATATACGCTTTGGGGACATCAGAGACTTATTTTACATCTTGTAAAAAGGGTCATAACAGGTCCCCTTTAAAATTAAATGTTTGAAAATGATTAACAGTTTAAAACATTTCTTAGTAATTTAGAAAGGTAATAAAAAAAATCAAATGTAATTAGTTACATTAATAAAGTAATTGAAACAGTTACACTACTTATTACATTTCAAATAGGGTAACATGTAATCTGTAACCTATTACATTTTCAAAGTAACCTTCCCAACACTGGGTTTACGGTAGGGCTTAGTTTAGGTGCTCTGTTATTTTCAGCGTGATAGAGCATTAACCTTTCAGCGCCAGTCACCGGACCTTTCATTTCCAAACTGTCATGACACTTACAACAACACACATAATATATCTGTCAGGGTTGGGTGAAGGGATCAGACGAGGACACAGTGATGCAGAAACAATGGGCTTTTATTAATAGTAAAAATAAAACAAAAACCATCAAAAACTACCCCGAGGGGGACAACAGGCAAGCAGGCCAGGACAGAGTACAGCACGGCAAGGCAAGACAGGATCAGGCAAGAAAAAACAGGGGTACATTTGACAACAAACTAGCACAGGACTGCAAACAAAAGGAGAATAAATAGGGAGCAAACAAGGAGGGTAATGAGGGACAACAGGTGGGGCAACTGAACCAAATCAGGTAACAAGTTGGGTGGGGTTAGACAATAGACATGAGAGCACATGGTGCACAGAAACAAAACAAAACAAAAGCCATGTGCTCACACAAAACAAAAACACAAGCACATGGCCAGCAAAACAATCACAAGCCATGTGCTTAAAAAAACAAGAGTAACACTTACGGTAAGGGTACATTAATTACCGTGAATTTATGCATAAATGAATGCGTGAATTATGCATTACTTACTTAATGCGTAATAAATTATAAATCAGGATGATGTACTCATCTTAGTTAATGTCTTAATGTCTTAGGTGTTGTTCATCCATGAAGTCATGAATGAAAGACTTGGAACTCATGTTAGTTCCTGATAATTAATGAGATATTAATGCATGAAGTAATGCATAATTCACACATTAATTTATGCATGAATTCATGATAATTCATGTACCCTTACTGTAAAGTGTTACCAAAACAAGACATGAACGCTCAGCTAATGAGAACACTCTTAAGCCAGGTGTTCACAAAAACATGACAACATGAAAGCACACAGCCAGTGAAAAACCCAAGCTGCATGATACACAGTACAAGACGAAACATAACAAGAATGCACACAGCCGATATAAACATGAGCCGCATGCAAGAACACGAGACAATGAGACAACGAGAAACACAGAACACAAGAACACACGTGGACAGAAGAGCGCACAGCCCGAGCAAACTCGAGCAAACACGCGCATTCACACTACAAGACAGAACATGGAGCACAAGTGTCTGAACCCCGACACGAAACCAAAACTGAGCAAGACATGAGCGCCAGGATCCAAACACCACTCTTCAACAAGAAGCAAGGCACGCAGACAAAAGAGCACACTCGAAGCCACACATTCACATGAAAACAAAGCCATGAATAAACTAGACTGAAGTGACAGAACCCTGACAATATCAGATTCATGTTAATCTATTGGACATTTCACTTTGAAGGTGTTGCGAAATGTGCAAGAAGTAATGTATAAGAAACCACTGGGACCTAGGATGACAGTACATATGGGATTTGTACTTGATGTTGCTATAGCTTATATAAAAATACACATATATAATATTTAAATAAAATAATACATTTCAACTTGTGTCAATACACAATACTCACTTTCTCCGCTAAATGAACCTGATAAGAACATGTAACCTATCATCACAGAGAAACTAATACAGACTATTTTATTTACATAATAAAAGTACACTCAGTTTCTATGGACAGTCCGGGTCACGGCACCAACCTGAAGGCGTCTTATTATTTGGAATAAAATATATTTGAGTACTCTGTGTTTTAACAGTTTGTCTAAACATGTGGGAATTGTCCTTAGTAAATGCATAGTTACCATATGCCGTGCTTTTGTTTTCAATCATAATGACTTTTGGAATAACATCAGGCACAGTTGTTGTTTTCTTCTTAGCTTCGTTTGAACTCCAGGACAGTAGGGTCAGAAACACTGGGATGAAGATGATACTGTGAGCCAAACCAAAAACCATAACGAGGAACATGATCTTAAAGAAGGTCCTGAAGATGTGGTTCTTGGATGCAGCCAAAACAAGTACGCCTATTATTGTCTAGGCAGCTCCTTGTAGCACCGGATAGCCCAGAGAAAACAATGCATCAACTGCCCGCTCATTGGCTGTCGATTTTTTGCTTGAAACAAATGCATATGAAATATGTGCAGAGAAGTCGACAGTGAAGCCAATGCACACCACCAGAATGATCATCGAAATGGAATCTAGGTTTATGCCCCACAAGGCCATGAAACCAGTGACACCGGTGATGACTGAGCCGATGGAAAACGTGACCCACAGGGAACAGATTGGGTTTGGGATTAATAACAAGGAAACAACCAACATGACAGCTGTGGTAAAACCCATATTCTGAATGGTGCCGGTCACTATGACCAAATATTGGTCCAAGTAGATGAACAACGGGTGGAACACTATTAGTTTAGCTGCACTACAGCTTTGAGCTGTGTTTCTGAGTTCATTGAACATTATTATCTCCATACTGGCATTGGAAATATCCAAAGTCTGGACAAAAAATCTTGAAGCATTGATTTTGCCTTCTGCAATATTTACGTCAAGCTTGAACTCTGGATAGTGCAGGAAAAAAGATGATAAATTCTCCATGAAGACGTTTTCATTGTCTAGATTTAGGCCTTGGGGTTGAGCAAATTGTAAGTAAAAGTCTAACCAGGAGACAGACAGATATTGATTGACAAATGTCAAGTTGTAGAGTTTTTCCATGCAGTGGTTTAGTTCTGATCTGCTGCTCTTATTCCAGTATGGCAACTCTTCAGTCACTACAACTATGACATTTGGACCATACCTGGAGAAGAATTTCTGATCATCATCATAATAATTTACGACATATGAATCATCAGCTGCCAGGTCCCTCATATTAATGCCCTGTTGTAAATGAAAACATCCATAAATGCCTCCAGCCAAATAACCTAAATAGAGCAGCAACACACAGACTTTGGTCCAGGGCTTGGTCAGGAACGGACCATAATAGAACTTGAAGAAGTGTGCTATGGGCTGTTGTTTCTCAGCACCGTTTTTTTGGTCATAGTCGCCACCTACACAGCAGAGGCTATACGCCAGCGACTTTCCTTCAGAAGTCTGTGTTGGGAGTTTGCAGCAGGTCAGCCAGAGTCTGTTACTCTGCTCTCTCCTGCCGTTTATGGCTAGAGCACTTCCAAAGAAGAGGATGTTATAAATGTAACAGAAAATAATGGATGTGCTGGTCTACAAGCAGAAGGCCTGAACTGAGCGGAATTAACTCATGAGCCCAATGTAGAAACCAAGAACGTCCGTCAGTGTAGTGATAGTTATAGACATGGCGGCTTCTTTGAAGGTTTGTGCCATTCTCTTCTCCACTGGATCCTTCACTTTGGTTTGTTGCCAGTTGGAAAGCATGATGAACATGTTATCAACACCAATGCCTGTGAGAAAAGCTTGCTCTTAATAAACCAACTCTAAACCCTAGGTTTGAAATCACACATTTAATAGTTTAACATTTGCATTTGAACAAAAATTTGAAATTTAGACTATAAGAAAATAAAGAAAGACAAAATATAGTCTTTCTACAGTCTTCAGTGTTACATGATCCCTCAGAAATCATTATAATATACTAATTTGGTGCTCATGAAACATTTGTTATTATTATCAATGTTGAAAACAGATGTGCTGCTTAATATTTTGTGGAAGTCATGACCCTTTTTTTCAGGATTCACTGATGAATAGGAAGTTCAAAAGAACAGCACTTCTTGAAACAGAAACCTTTTGTAACATTATGAATGCCTTTACTGTCACTTTTTATCAATTTAATGTTTCCTTGCTGAATAAAAGTTATTTCTTTAAAAGAACAAATGTTTTTGAATGGGAGCATACTTATGAAAGGTGCATACTTTGAAAACAACTCTTAATGAATAAGTCATGAAATCACAACAAGAGTTGAGCTACCTTTATAGAGCTTTTTTCTTTCTTTCTTTCTTTCTTTCTTTCTTGACAGCACCCATTCCCTTCTACTTTTATTATATGAAAAAGAACACCTTGACCATCTTATTCTGTGTTAATCAAAAACAAGACAACAATATTAATGAAAATGTTTATTTTCTGTAGTTTATATAAAAATATGTAATTAAGCTTAAATGAATATTCTAATTTGTACAGACACACACTTACTCAGAATCAGGAAAGGTGAATTAGCCACTGTTATTACGAATGGCACTCGAAAAAGGAGCAGCAAGCCAAAGCTGGAGAGCACAGCCAGACCCGCAGACAGAACTCCCATGAAAGAAACCCGGATCTTGTTCCTCACATTATCGAGACTAAAATCAAATGTAAAATAATTCATGATCACTAGTGATTTTGTTCTCATTCAATAGAAATATATAATCAAAATTTGCCCCCCTTTTGCTTACCACCACTTAAGGTGACATGAACACATTTCTTTGTTGTAATGTATTACAATTACGAAACTTTCCACACACACACACATGCACACACACAGGTTTCCATAGGGACATTCTATAGGCATAATGGTTTACACTGTCCAAGCTGTATTTTCTATCCACATACCCTCACAAAAACCAGCATTTTTAGATTTTCAGAAAATTTAATTCTGTATGATTTATAAGCTATTTTTATTAGCTAAAAAATAACTGGTACTATCCTTATACGGACATCCCCATAACGTAGGGAATACCAGACACACACACACACACACACACACACACGTAATTCAAAATTTAAATCACCAAGACTGCATTTAATAAAAATAAAAAAAAATACAGTAAAACTGTAAGACTGTCAAATTTCTTAACATTTAAAATAAAAATTAATTAAAATGTTAATACATTTTACTGTCACTTGCTGTGTCTTTAAATCAGTTTTGATAATCTATTTGTATACATCTAAACATATTTTTATTATTTTTTATTATTTGTTTTTATGTTTACTCCCTGTAGTGTCTGTTGCTTACCTCATGCAAGATAACACTGAGAAGGAGATTGCGAGTGAGTAAGTTATTGAAAAGAAAGGAATGCCATCTGTTGTGTGTTTCTCTATCTCCTCTTGTCTGGACAGTGAGGTAAAATGAGACACTTGCAGAATGAGAAAGTTATCTACATATATGCTACTTATGGAGTACATATACAGTATAATTTGATCTACAATATATTTGCATGTGTAAACAACTCCTTCACAGGCTACTTACCTTGAGTCCTTTGCTGAGCGTTTTTTTGGATAGAACATTTTGGAATTGTTGAAGGGAAAGGGAAAAGGGAAGTGGTGTGTGACCAAGTATGGTGACCCATACTCGGAATTTGTCTTCTGCATTTAACCCATCCAAGTGCATGCACACAGTAGTGAACAAAACATCTTTCCCTTTCCACGTTTTTATTGGAAATGATAAATTGGTGAATTTATTATCAATAATGTCCAGTATGGGATTTGAGACACAGTCCCCATTTTCTCTGGCACAAATATCTTTAAAACTTATCTGAGTTCGATTGACTTTGACAGAGAGACTATGCACTTGCTTGTCAAGCTCACTGATTTCCTCAAACAGGGAATCTGTTAAAATGTTTCCTTCCAAAAATATTATCACTGAATAGTTTCCCTCAGCATAGAGTCTTTGTTTTGAAAACAATGAATCGTTACTTGGAAAAGTTTCTTTTACAAACTGTCTGGCTTGCTTGGAAGGTCCATTGATAGGTGTGAACTGTTTCTCAACATCATTGTTCTCGCGGTCTTTGAGAAAGTACAGTCCTCCTCCCAGAGCAGTGGACATTATCAAAGGAATGACAAAAAAACCAAACTGGATAAGAACCAACCAGATGGCCAAGTTTCTCAAAAAGCTTAGAAACAGGTTTCTCAATGCAGTCTGTACGATAAAACGCCATAGTCTTCAAGGAAAGGGAAAAGCCGAGTTTTAGACTGAAATCTGACGTGTTCTGAATGATGTTCTATTCTGATCTGTTCTATTTATTAGTCTACACATTTGCTGAAACCCTGCCCAGAGGTGTGTTCATACAGTATAAGGAGGGTGATTTTGTAATAATTATCCAGAAGAAATACTGGCAGTTTCTGTATTTCCTCAGAATAATTTTCATGACCCCAGGACATTTGAACTATGAATGGAGGAAGTTTTTATTTATGGAATCAGTTGGTGACAACAGTTATTCATTTACAACAGAAAAGGTTAAACATCTAAGGGTAAATGCAATATGATAAACCAAGTTGCATGTGAAAGTGATGTTATTCAAGCCTCTCACTGGCTGATCATTAAAAATATAGCTTGAATTAAATAATAATAAAAAAAAATCTCAGAAAAACTGAGGCTGGTGTGGCCTTACTTCCCCAATTATTTTTGTGGGTTGCAGACAACTATTCAAGAGTTTACTTATGCCAAAACACTAGAGGCAAAAACATTTTGTTTCACGCACTGGTCAGTTTTGAGATTTTGGGCTATTTGGCTCAAATACACTCATGTGTGTTTATTTTATTCCACTTTATCTATTTGTATCTGTAGTTTACAATTACAATGCATATCAAAATTATTTTATTTCTGATGCACTGAGACAGAAATATCAACTTCAGTAGTGTCAGACCTGTGTTTCCCATGTCCTGTGTTTCCCTCCTCTTGTGCCCTTATTTGGTCTCCCTGTTCCTGTTGTCGTTCTGTGTTATCATTAGTTCATCGATTATGATTCCTCCCAGCTGTTTGATTTCTACCCCACCTGTTTCTGTTCCCTTTGATTAGCTTCCCCAGTATTCTTAAGCCTTGGTTTTCCCCGTGTCCCATGTCCGGTATTGTTTGTCTTCCCACATGCTCAATGTACTCCGTGGATTGTGTCATTAAAAGTAGTTTGAATGTTCTCCTCGCTCCTTGCTCCAGCATAGATTGTGACAGAATACCGGACCCAAACAAGACTGTAAGTGGCACCTCTTTTCCCCGTTTATTTTTTCCCATTTTTGGAAAGTTTTTTGTTTCCCAGTTTTCTCCCGCGGCATGGAAGCCACCACCCGTTCCGCCCTAGTCTGTCTTGATCTCCCGTTCTATGAGTACGCCGGGGAGTTCTGCAAGCTTGCCACAGCGACGGCGTGGGATGACGCCACTCTTACTAAGCTGTTCTGGCTCGGAGCCTACTACCACCGTCCCGTGGACCTCCCAGACACCACCGGACTGAGTTGGAGGGAAGCTGTCTTCCGGTGTCTGGGGAGTGTCCAGGCCCTAGCCAGAACCAGTGGCTCCCGCAAGCACGCCGCCATCCGCGGCTCTCTCAAGTCTGCGGGGAAATTAACGCCGCCGTCCGCGGGGAAATTAACGCTGCCGTCCGCGGCCCACGCAAGTCCGCCGGCGGTTCATGTGGGAAGCCTGCCGGTCGCGGCTCCCCCCAGGCCTGTGCCGACTCCTCGAAAGCGCTTAGCTGTGCCTGCGTCTCCAGAGCGCCCTCCAGTGCCAGCCCCTCGAATGCGCTATGCAGTGCCCGCGCCTCCAGAGCACCATCCAGAGCCGGCCCCTCGACAGCGCCCACCAGAGCCGGTCCCTTGACAGTGCTCTCCAGAGCCCGCTCCTCGACAGCGCCCTCCAGAGCCCGCTCCTCGACAGCGCCCTCTAGGGCCTGCTCCTCCAGTACCCACCTCTCCAGGGCCCGTTCCCCAAGTCTCTGCACTTCCCGAGCGCCCCCAAGTGTCTGCGCCTCCAGAGCGCCTTCTGAGTGCCAGACTGAAACTACCTCTAATTTCCCCAAGGAAATTTTGGGGGGGGGGGGTAGTATGGCTCCAGCCGTAGAGGCGGGGGCTGGGGCCGCGGCCTCGGAGGCGGTCCCGCCATAGCCTCCTTAATCCCCCGATCCTCCATGGCCGCCCAAGCTCCCCGATCCACCGTTGGTCCCGGAACGGGCGCCGCCCTGGAGGCCTTCCGTCCCCGAATTCTGCCCCTTGAGGCCTCCAGAGCGCCCACCCCCCTGTAATGTCAGACCTGTGTATCCCATGTCCTGTGTTTCCCTCCCTCTTCAGGTCTTCCTGTTCCTGTCCTCGTTCTGTGTTATTATTAGTTAATCGATTATGATTCCTCCCAGCTGTGTTTGATTTTCTACCCCACCGGTTTCTGTTCCCTTTGATTAGCTTCCCCAGTATTCTTAAGCCTTGGTTTTCCCCGTGTCCCATGTCCGGTATTGTTTGTCTTCACCCATGCTCCATATACTCTGTGGATTGTGTCATTAAAAGTAGTTTGAATGTTCTCCTTGTCTCCTCGCTCCTTGCTCCAGCGTAGACAAGTAGCACTTACAGCAGATTTCACAGTTTTATTCTTATCTATATTCTGAAGGTTTTTGCATTTGGCTGGTTTTATACATTTTATTCCTAAAATATTGTGAATCTTTTCTTTAAAAATCCTTCACTATCAACAACATGAAACAAGAATTTTGAACTTGGATTTATCCAGATTTTTGCTTCATCTAAACTCCTCCAAAAATAATTGAAAATTCTATTTTTAGGATTTTAAAGATCATTTTGTAAAACCCAAATAAGCTTTACAGACAGTATTGGCAAGTCGGTTTTCACATGGAATTGGGCTACTTTTACTGTTTCTGTGGGTTGATTTTTTCCCTGTGTGTTAAAGGTTTGACATATTGCATAAATTATATTTGACTAAAATGCTAGTATTGAAATACTTTATATTTTATCAATGATAAAACAGCACTAGATGTTATGCATTGTGAAGCAGGGCCACCGGTACGGAGCCTTTGAGCTGTGTTTATTATCACTACGAGACAGTGGTTTTCATTTTGCATAACATTGACTGTAAAATACCTATTTAAGTCATGGGAATATCATATTTTGAGTTTTGATTTGTGGAATATGGTCACTGGGATATTTTTGACTAGCCATTAGGCAAGGTCACAGTTAAAGGAACTTAAGACATTAAACACACACACACACACCAAAATAACAATGACTAGAATGTTTATTTTCTTTTTATTTCTTTCTTTTTTTGTAAGTATATATTTGTATGCATGATTTTATGAAATTGAAAACAGAGTCAAAGGCCGAGAATCAGCATATGGTTTTGAGTGTCAGGTTTCAGAAATTGTGTGACAAGTAAAGATTTTGTGTGCAAGCAGTTGAAAAAAACTCAAGAACATAATTAAAACCAAGCATGCAATTACGACAAAAGTTGAGTCAGTTTGAAGTTTGGAGAAAAAAAAGTAAAAAAATCCAACCTTTCAGTCAGGGCTCCCAGTCAAAAAACAAAAAAAAACAAAAAAAAAGCCACTGGCTCCACATTATTTTTTAGGTGCCACAGAATAAACATGTTTTATTTTATTTTATTTTATTTTATTTTATTTTATTTTATTTAACACTTTAGCATTTAAGTCATACTCTATTGTGTTTATGTCTCCCTTCATTTCACAGCATCAGCATTTTAATCCTCCTCCTCAATGCATCTTATAAATGTTGTCATTATGTCTGGCACATATCCAGTCTGTTTTTCTTCAGTAGTAACATGAAATTATATAGGCGTTGAATTTTATCTTTAGCTCCTTGCATTCTTTCTTATCATGTAGACAACAGATTAAGTAAAAATATGAATATGCAAGATAGCACGTATATTAGCAAAACACGCTTTTTAGTATTTGTTTTTTCTATCTGACTAATGAGCTCATGGATGCCGAATGGTTATTCTGAGGTAGCATTGTTTACAAGTTTTACACGTTTTCCGCAGTTTGAAACAATAAAATGAGCAATTACATGAGACATTTAAGTAAGTTGTACTGTATCTTATAAAATACCTTTTGATGTCCATTCATGTTTAGTTCATTCTGTAGTAATAAAAAGAAAGATATGATAGGTTCACGTGCCGCTTGAACTAAGGCGCTAAAGCGATCACTCATGCCATATTAAAGAGGGGCAAAACCACATTTTATTGTTTGAATTTTATTATGAATTTGGCAGACTTTTAAAGCTGATATTTTCTTATTTAAAGTCAACAGAGCACAAGGCTTATTGTGATTTTTGGATGGCAAGTGCACTACAAAATCAGAAAGCTCTCAGATTTCATCAAAAATATCTTAATTTGTGTTCCGAAGATGAACGAAGGTCTTGCGAGTTTGGAACAATCTGAGGGTGAGTAATTAATGACACAATTTTCATATTTGGGTGAACTATCCCTTTAAGGACACCAAATATAAAGTGGAACCCACAACTGTGCGGCATATCCTGAGCATCCGTATCATAGAGTGTCACCTCACTAAGAAATTTTGCAATTTGAAGACAAAACTTTCTGCCTCTGTTACTTTCTCATAAAATACTCAGTTCTTCTAACCCATTCCAAGATTTTTTTCCCTGCATGGTTGAGCGCGGCTGTGACGGCTAGTGAAGAGTGCTGTTCCAGCCTTTAACAGGCTGTGGTTTTGAGCCCTCCAGGCCCCTGTCACTCAGCTGTCAGTCCAGGCCCATATGGGCCCTCAGAGAACAGTCTAATATCATATTTCACACACAACCTGCTCAGGGTCAGTGATTTCCCAGATGCAATATGAGAAATGGACTCTTCATCAAAGACAAATAAAAGGAAAAGAAAACACCACCCCACAATACAGCATTAAAACCATTCTAGAAAATTAATCTTTGATGCTCTTTTGAGGGGGTAATTATCAGTGCAGTTTAGTAAAAGACATATATGGAGGAGATGAAGAGATCAGTTACATCAATATTTATGTATATAGCTGTAATTGTTGAAACAAATATATTTAGTCATCCATGATTCCAGAGTGAAGGTTTCCAATAACAGACACTTTTGAGATATAGTAAGGCTACATAAATTAAGGCTACAGAAATTAATGTCATCAACAATTACGTTATGTTTTCACAAAATAAAAATCAGTGTTGAGGCTAAAAATCCAAACAACCAAAACAATAAAATTACAGAGAGCATCAAAGTCTAAACTCATTTCTGTTTGTGCACATTCAGCTTCTGCAAAAAGAAAGAAAGAAAGAAAGAAAGAAAGAAAGAAAAAGAAAATGTCTCGGTTATGTATGGTAACCCCCGTTCCCTGGTGGAGGGTAGCAATTGGGAGGCCAGACACATCTGACCTCATTGAGAAAAGGCCAATGAAATTGGTGAGCAAAATTTGCATAGCTGGCCTTGCCCTGGACATCTGGGTATAAATAGGCCAACATGGCATTTGCTCACTCGTTTTGTCCTGACAAGTTGAGAAGCGTCTCAGCCCATTCAGTGTCAGTTCAGAGATGTACCATAAGGGACACAACGTCTCTGTTCCCTCCATCGGGGAATGAGGGTTACCATACATAAACAAGATGTTCCTTTTAGGTTCGACGTTCGACGCTTCGACGTTTTGTTGACACTAGGGATCCCTGTACTAAATGCCACAGCTGCTGTACTGCGTTACAAGTCCATTGGGACTGGAGATGTTGACAGGCCCAGCGTGTCACAACCTGTTGCACCTCTCCTCCTCGTAACCCTCCAATACTCAAAACTTCACCATATACGAGAGAGGTCATCTCAGCTGGAGTCTTTTCTCATTCTGAGAAAGTAAGAATAAGTAACGGTGGAAAGTCATGGTTGTTAATGTTGGGAAAGCGTCCGTTTCCTGAGTGGGTAAAGGACATTATGGAGACCACATCTTATGGACTTACTGAAAGGAGGTACTACATAGGAAAGGTTTCTGTGGTGGGCCCCACATTAGGGAAGAGCTATCAAACACGGAAGCAAGCGACAGACTGTCTGTCTAGGGAAAACACTGAATCCTAAAAAAGGAGCAGGGCAGTGGACTAATACCCATACTGTATGGCGCTGCCAGCGGGAGCCACAACATATGGAGCACTAATCCATTACAAGAGTTTACTTAAGGGATACTTCCCCATTATGGATTCTTGTAGAGAGTTCCTCTGCTAAACTCAGCCATGCAAGGAGCGCTTGAGTGATGGAAAGGTAGTCCAGGGTTCATGAGAAAGAACTGAACTTGACTCAATGAGGGCAAATTACCACCTCGGAGAGGAGAAAGGCACTAAAAAGGCACATATCCAGGCAGGGGTCTCAGGACAACGTGAGAGTCTGCTGGCCTGAATTCTAGGCACGATTCGTCAATGGAAAGGGCTTGGAGATTCCCTACCCTCTTGATAGAAGTGAGTGCAGTCAGGAAGTCTTCACAGAGAGGGTACTAAGTCCAAATGACTGATAGGCCTCAAACAGATCTCTCTGTAAGGCCTGAAGGACCACTTAGAGATCCCAAGAGGGCATGAGGCATAGCCTTGGAGGTTTCAACCTCCGGGCGCCTCTTAGGAATCTGATAACCAGATTGTGCTTCCCCACCGATCTGCCATCTAAAGTGCCATGGTTTGCTGCAATAGTGGCCACATACACCTTGAGTGTAGATGCAGACAGGCCCTCTTGGGGGAAGGAGAACACAGACCCAATGCCACAACTCCGAGGATCCTTCCCATGGGAAGAACACCAATTCACGAAAATGCGCCATTTCAGGTCATATAGCCACCTCATAGAGGGGGCCCTGAACCCCTCCCCTGTTTCCGAGAACCAAGTCTTGTTTGGGAAGTATGGAGCCACTAACAAGATTTGTTCCCTGGTTCCATGGCCAGCTATACAAATTTTGCTTGCCAATTTCATTGGCCTTTTCTCAATAATGTCAGAGGTGTCTGGACTCCCAAGAGTTACCCCTAGTGTCTGACTTTTATACAACACCGAAATGACTGACCGAACAGGAACTCATTTTATGTTCCTCGAAAGAAAATTGTGTTTGGAATCGCATAAACTTTAGCTTCATTTTTCCATTTAGCTTGTGATACTTTTGCTCAAAAAGAAAACAAAATAAAGTCTGAGAGAAACTTTTATGTTACAGGCTTTGGCACTCTAATTTATAGTCCCTAATAACAGTAACAACTTATTGGCAGCTGTATCCAGTCTAGTCTTCTCTGCAGTTTCTACTTTAATCCCACAAGTCTACATTAAAGAGCAGGAGACAGACTGGCACCTGCAATTATCCCTGTTCATCCAGCCATGGGCCTATTTTCCTACACTACACTCCTCCTTACACACACACACACACACACACCTGCCAGTAAAGGCTAAATATTATGACTAGCAGACCTTTACAAACAAGCACACAAAACTTTTTTGCATTCCCATGCAAGCCTAATATACAACGCCAGCCTCACAATGTCATGCAGCATTTAATTATTCATGCCAACACCTTGAAAATATCACAAAAGTTCCCTACATTGCTACATTGTACTTACCATGCTAAAACTGCAGTGCCCTTAAAATCCAGTCAGGACGCATTGTAAGAAAATGACTGGTTAAATAATTGCTGAATATATATTCTGATATATTTGTCTAAAAAACTAACAAGGGCACCCAGACTCCCTCTTGTTTAAAAATATGAATGTGGAGTTATTTTAACAGATATTATTGCTGTCATAAGCAGTCCTGGAGATCTACGAAAGCCCTTTTGCTCTAGACGTACAAATGCTGAGTCAGCAACCGAAATTCATATCACTATGTGCGGCTTCATTTCGGTTCCTGTCCCCATTGAGCCGGAGCTGGTTCATTCATTATATCTTGTTCATTCAGCAGGAAAGGCAGATGTTCATTTATTGTGTTATGGTAATAAATAAATATCACATTTATTAAAAATATGTTCAAAATTTGATATATATGTGTGTGTGTGTGAAAAAGATTAAACCAGATATACAGTACATTATGGTTTATAGCTTTTCCCACAGTAATAAACATTACTGTAGGTAAATAAATGATGCCAGTATTCATGTTTTTGCATAGTTATACTTTAAACGCTTGTGTTAAACATAATTTGTTGGTTTTGGCACAAGCAGATCTAGGAATCCCATGAAGTCACTGCATACCCTTCAAGCTATAAATGTTGGAACATGACCTTAGATCTTAATATTTGTATACAAATCTTTAAATAACCAGGCACCTTTGTAGCTTACAAACCTCCTGATACCTTATAATGTCCAGAGCCTTGTGTTCAGAAAATTATAAAATTCTGCCTAGGACAAACTGTTATCCAAAAGGCGATTGAGCTTTTGCAGTAATGGGGCTGGGGCTGAGACTGTGGAATGAGCTGCCTTTACATACTGTATTAGGTCTGCTAAATCTCTGTCAGTGTTTAAGAATCTGCTGAAAGCTCATTTTGTGCTGGCAGCCTATAGTATGGTGTATGTGATTGTTTGATCTGTCAATATGTGTGTGATTTTTTTTTTTTTTTTTTTAGCTTTTTATGTGGCACTGTGGTTAACCCGCATGGCCTTTTAGTAGTGCTATATAAATAAACCAAACCAAAATCAAACCATCCTTAACAGTAGCTAAAATTACAGGTTACAGTAGTGACTTACAAGTGAAAAAGGCTTTAATAGCAAAAAATATACCTAATGGACACACTTTATTTTAAGGTCTAATTCTCACTATTAACAAACTATTACTTTTGCCTCAATAATCTCCTAATTTGCTGCCTATTAATAGTCAATAAGGTAGTTCAATTTAGGTATGGGGTGGATTAAGGGATCTAAAATATGGTTATGCAGAATAAGACATTATTATGTGCTTTATAAGTACTAATAAACAGCCATATGCATGCTATTTAATAGTGAGAATTGGTTCTTAAAATAAGGTGTTACCTATCGTTTTCCTAATAAAACAAAAAACAAAATGGTAACATTTTAGAATAGGGAACACATGTTCACAATTAATCCACATTTGCTGATTATTAATAATTAGTAAGGTAGTTTTTAAATTTAGGTATGGGATAAGGGATCTAAAATATGGTCATGCAGAATAAAACATTAATATGTGCTTTATAAGTACTACTAATAAACAGTCAATATGCTAGTAATTCACATGTGAATAAGCAGCTAGTTAATAGTGAGAACTGGTCCTTAAAATAAAGTGTTACCAATGACTTGAACATCAGCCTTTTTCAGATGTTTTGGTTTGTTTCAAATTTATTTCAGAGTTTGTTTGGTTCAAGGTTTAGTGCTCTTTATTAAATATTGTTTTGAAATGCCTGTGCAGAAAATGAATTGGAAAAATACTTCTGTTGCCCAGGCAGCTGAAAAAAATGCACTCAAACTATTTTATTATGTGTTAGAAGTGCCTAAATGTCGATAAGGAAATAGAGTTGCACTTCGGCGTTACAGTAGTTCCTTTTACCGGCACCACCAGGTCCAGGAAGTTCATCAGATTCAAGTGTCTACCCTTCATGCTTCAAAAGTTTCTTAAACTGGTATTCAAGCTGTTAAAAAAATCATCAGGCAACATAAACATTTACTAACTAGGGTTTATATAATGCTATACAATAACCACCCTGCAAGGTGTTTTTGGACTTAGCCCAGTCAGATCTCTACTTAAATTGGATGACCCAAACAACACCACCACCAAATAATAACAACAACAACAACTATTTGTACTGCCATATCTATAGGCCATTCTGCTCGTTGATACTGCAACAAATTCCTTGTATTGAGGCACTTATGATTGCACAATGCCCTCTTCTGTTCAGAAAGTGAACAACATTGAACACATATTTAATTAAAAATTAAACAAGCATTTACCCTACCAATCAAAGCTTTGGACTTGCTAGTTTAATTTTATTTTCCAAATTATCTTATGATGGCATAAATCTTTTGATTTAGAGGCTAAATGCTGAAATTAGTTTTATTTAACCTACTTGTAAATCTCTAAACTAAAATTAAAAAGTTGAAATTGAAAGAGATACTGTTGGGGGAAATAATAACTGAGTGACTGCTAGACCTACAGTCAGGGGCGTCATGCACGCATTATTTTTGAGGGGGGGGGGGGGGGGCTGCGGGGGTAATTGGGGTCGTCACGTGACACACAGCAGCCACTACAGCACTTACGTTTTATTTATTTATTTTCCTTTTTATTCTAAACATTCCCAAACGCATTAACTATATCATGGAATATCTTGATTCTTACCTAGATTATGTTAGTTGATCTAGTGGACGATGGTCAAAGTAACCTAATAATGTAATCTATTAACTAGGCTATGCATAAAAACCTGTCTGTTTACTTAATTAACAGATATGGGTGTCATGCCATAACATATTTTAATACTATATTATATTTAATATGAATTTAACACTGAAAGTTAATATGAATAAAAACATAAGTTAGGCTACTAATCACTTTCATTGTACAGAAAGAGAGCAAAGAACGCTTAAATTATCAAAGAACATTTTTACTGACAGTCTAGAGTTCTCAAAAACTCCCATTAAAATCACTAAAGCTGTTTACACTATGAAATGAATATCTTACTTACATATTCTTACACACATTTGCACTTTGTTGTTTCCAACGAGAGAATTCACCAGAAAGAGGTATTCAGTCAGCGAGCAAGTGAAGAAAACACCGGCATCTTAGCGATGACTCATCTGAACGCCTCTGATTGGTCATTGCACTCATAAGCTCAACAGAATTGTGTGTGATTGGTTATAATGTACAGTGCTGTACAAACGCGTCTGTATCTGGCTCAGCGCCAGCCAGCGAACGCAGATTTGAATTTAGCAGCTGATGATAGACGCACTGAACGTTCTAATCACGCCGGTGTGATTGTATTAAATATAAAAAAATATTAATCGGCTATTTTTTTGTCTTTTGGAAGCTGCATTCAAAATCCACTTGGCTCAAAAATCTGAGGGGGCCCGTGCCCCCTCACTTTCAATGGGCATGACGCCTCTGCCTAGAGTCTATACATTGCATAGATTACCAATGACAATGAGAAGAAGCTGACAAAGACCATTTATTTCCAGTGTTGTTTTTTCTTTTCTTTTCTTTGCAGTTGGGAGTCACACATATGAGCATTCAGAGGTAAGATGAAATCCCTACACATAAGTATGGAGTCATGCATACTCTCCCGAGGAATCACATGCTGGCTACTACACTGGTCAGCTCGGACAAAATATGTGACTTTTTGACAAATGTAACACACACACACAAAAAAAAAAATACACATTTAAGATATTGCCTCAATACAAGACCAGGGTAAAGACAAGGCAAAGCACGAGATGACTTAAGACTACTGACTGACGAAGCAGTGGAAGCTCGGGGTCTGCTTTTGCATCGTTTTGTATAAAAATTTATTGATTTTTTATTGATTTTTTTTTTTTATTCTGATAAAATTCAGTCATTCATTCACAATACATATTCCATATTAACAAACAACAAAATTAAGAAATGGCACCTTTCCTGTCACCAGAACCAGTTGAGGCACTTTTTTTTTTGTAAGGAAACATAATTCCTCGTAATTTTATGACTTATTCGCTGTTAGGTTGTACTTTGCATTAAAATGGTTCAACATGACAATACCAGTAAGCCTGGTACTGCTACAGATGTTCAGGCTCTGGTGCTTTCACTTTAGCACTTACTTTCACAATCCTGTAGAAATATAAAAAGATTTCATTCTTCTTCCACATTTATGTCTGGCTGTTATGATGCACTGTAAAAGGGATTTCCACAGCGCACAGCTCAGAAAACAGCCCATATCAAGGCTAACCTTCAAAATAATAATAATAATAATAATAAAAAAAATACTTCAAGTACAGACACTATTTACATTTTTTTTTTTTTCACTAATGAAAACTGCAACAAGCAATTTACGTGTTAGTCAACATAACAGCAAGCATATTACATTCTTCATATAAGTAACATCAGGAGTTTTCTTTTTCTTTTTTTTTTTTTTGTCCTAACCTTGGACGAGATGCCTTTTCTTTTCCTTTGATATTAGTATCCTTCAGTAACAGTTTTGCAAATGCATGTCTGTCAAAGTCAGAAAAATTGTGCTGTCGAGGCAGTCGGTAAACATTGGTATTGTACAGCCTCTGAATATCAGGCCACTTCACCGTCATGCATATATTACTAGCTTTCAAGAAAACAGCTCCAGTACTGATCCAAAAACAATGAGTCAGATAACTCAAATTTGTTACAATTACTCCAGTTACTTTTTATAAGCCTATACATATAGATATATACAATTTATATTTATAATATATATTCATATTTATAGATACTTTGTTTAAAAAAAGGACATGGGATGGAAAATAAAAGTGGAGTAACCTTAGCTCTAAGGACATTCATTCAATTTAAGGCCTGTTCACACCAACACGCATGTTTGGAACAAAAATTCATCCTGATTTTCACATACACTTTGTCTTTTCAGACCTAAACATACAAACTGCAGACAGGTTGAATGAAAATGCAAATTCACTCTCTGACAGGTGCTTATAGAAAAGCAGAAATACCCTGGGCACCCTGATGACCCCGATACACAAAGCGCTGTGCAAATTTTCTGACACCCGCTTGTCACAGAGAAAGAAAATCAAACAGCATTTACAAGTTTTCAAACAGCCATTCAGATTTTTGTATTTGCTATGGTGCTTATTTAACAAAACCGAGTACAGAGACAATAGAGCTGGTTGCGGATTCACTGCCATTTAGCAAAATAATGTTTGAGAGTGCCACCATGCCATTTTATGTAAGAGAAGCAGCTATAGGCATGTCACAAAAAGCACAAATCTTACTGGTTGGCCAGTTTTCTTCACAATGTGATGGAAAAGAGATTTGTCGCATGGATGGCATGCGAAAGTTCATGTCGGTCTAAACCAGGGCTGGGCAACTTCGAGCCTGGAGGACCACTGTCCTGCAGAGTTTAGCTCCAACCCTAGTCAAACACACCTGAATAATCTAATCAGTGTCTTCAAGATCACTAGAAAGCTACAGGCAGGTGTGTTTGATTAGGATCGGGGCTAAACTCCTCAGGACAGGAAGTTGCCCAGCCCTGGTCTAAACAGACGCATTACCAGTTTGTGTTTGTGAAATACGAAAATGCATAGAATTTTCACAACAAACATTCACCGTGGTTTGAACAGGCCTTTACACACATATTATGACACTCTTACACACATGCAAATTATTCTTTTGTTTTAAAGATATTGGTAGAATCGTGAGCGCACCACTTGGGCTCCTGACAATTTCTGAGGATGAGCATCAGCTCCAGAATTCAAACTGTTTCTGGATTTGCCCTTTGACGCGCCTCCGTTTACTTGTTCAGAGCTGGACTGGGGACATGGAGAAGCAGAGGGAGTCACTCGCTCAGTGCTCCCTGCTTGGGCCTCTTCCATTTCTGTCTCTATCCCATCTTGACCTTTCAACTCTAGACTGGCCTGGGAGCCCTCAGTTCGACGATGCTCACGAGCAATCCAGTCCCGTTTTTTAGACACGTCCTGAGAGTCGCACTTGGGTTTGAGGTGCTCCACAGAAGAGAGTTCGGCACCTTGGTCCACCCCGCCCTGTTCCCTCCAATCATGAATGACGTCTAGTTCAGCAAAATCCCGCTGGCCGCCCATAGTATGCCGTCGGCGGATGCCCTTTTTCTTTCCACGTGTTTCCGTAGAGCGGGTCTTTTGCGTGCCAACACCGAACATGTCATCGGCAGAGGCACGTAGACGGGACTTGAGTCTCTCTGTGATTTTAAGATGCCACGATGGCTCAACGCGGTCCGATTCAGTACGCAATGAGGCACTAAGGCTGCCGGTGGAACGGCCTCTCTTCATCACCTCCAGAACTCGAGACAGTCGATTTGATTCACTCTTGCTGACCCCTTGATTGCCACCACCAGCCCCTGCCTCCACAGATGAATCGCTGTCCGTCTTTTGTCGAAGGGATCGCCTCCTGGTCAGAGAGTCGCATTCTATGAGCTTATGGGAGGGCAGCAAGCGACAAGCTAGTTTGGGTGTGCTGTTGCTGCCATCTTCTGTGGATGGTACGTCTAGCCCAGCGATGCCAGGGCTAAACATTGGGAAGTCACTCTCGCTGTCGGTTTCCATCGGCCGTCCCTCACTGATGAGCTCACTGCGCTCGTCATCTGCCTCGTCTCCTCCCCGGCTTTCTGCCACAGACTGCACCTCTGGACTTAATGTGATGGATTCCACTCCTGTCAGAAAGGTGGTAGAGGAAGTGGTCGAGTAGTCCGACGTAATAGAGCTCACCTCGGCAGTTAGCGAAGCCCCCCAAGGAGCTTGTAATTGCTCAGGGGCCGGTGATGTTGTGCCCCATTTCCGAGGTCTGGTTCTGGGTACAGAGGCTCCAGAACTCATGGTGCCCAAGTCTGAGGTGGTCTCATCTAACTGTGAGGAAGGATCTGAGAGGGTGGATCTGGTGGTGCGACGTTTGAAACCAGGTGAACATGAGAGCTTGGGTGAGGGGGAGAGAGCTGAAGAGGGTTTGTCTTTCATAAAGAAAGAGTTTCTGTGCTCCTTCTTGTTCTTCGGGGTGGACTCTGCACTTATGCTGTTCTTCTTCTCTCCAACAAGTGATTTTCCGCATGGGCTGGACCTGCCTGCCACTTCCTCCTGGCTTTGGCGGTTCTGCTTTTGAGTTAGGTTCTCTTTCTTGGTGAACAAGGTATCAAGGTCGTCATCAGAGCTGCTGGGTTGCAGCTTCTCCTTGTGCTTCTTCCGTTTGCGGTTGGCCGCAGCAAAAATGGAGGAGACTCGTGGCTGAAGGAACTCGCGGCTGCAGTGGTCCTTCCCTGATCCCCAGGAGCCCTGGACAGAAAGAGAAAGCAAGAGTGACAGACTCAGTCACAGGGAAAAGAAAACAACTTTGTAAACCAAGGAGCCATAAAGCACAAATGCCTAGCAAGGAAACATGGAATTAAAAGCCCAACCGCTGCCCTTGCAGGTGGCTAACCCAGAGTACTCCACCTGCTTCTCTGATAGCAGCACAAATCAGAGGTTGAAGGACTGAACATAGAAAGAAACATTAGAGACAGTCACAGAGCTCCAAATGAGGCCTCTTTTTCAGAACAGCCACATAGCACAAGAAGCACCCGCAACACCAACAGCACTGCCACATGGAAAAAGCTGCATGGGTTGCATTTGAAAACAAAGCTGGAGCCAGATGACAGAAAAAGGGATGGGAATCTTAATCCATTTAATGGTTTGTCTAGTACTTTGGGAGTTAGAGGAAGAGTCTAATTACAAGAGATCAACTTTATTCCCAACATTTATCTTCATGTCCACCAACCTAACATAGTAATGGTTCTTGGTCGACAAAGTGATGTCTTAATTCAGTGAATGCCAGTCAGAAATTAATTCAGTAACTGACAATGAATATGCTGTTTTAGACTGAGTTTGAGAGGCTGATCCACTAAAACATTAGAACCAAGTTATACGTTAAACATTCAAGAACTGTTAAAAGAGCCAAACAGCATGAAGATATTTCAGCTGCAGTAGTTTCTAAAAAATGGTTCTCGATTCCCACCCCTAGGCAGAAATGCTTAGTGCACCTTCTAGCAACATCTCATTTCCCTGTTACACTGAATGCAGGGCATGTTCAAAGCATGACATGATGGCCTCTGATCCATCTGTCCAGTCTCTTCAAGATGGCAACTGGCTCCCAGATGCTGCTTTGGGAGTGGTGGAGCATGTCAGCCTGGTGCAAGAACTACACTCACCCACTATACCTGCCCTATCAGAGAAGTGGCCTCGTTCCAAAAGTCAAACTCACCTTAGATTTAGCGGAGTCACTGGTTGGTGAATCTGTGGAGTAAAAAAAAAATGATACATGGTTAGTGATTTGCACATGTCTTTCTACTGATCTCAAACAAACTGATATACAGAGAGAAGGTGATAAGCAGAGAAACATATGCATGAAGAAAGTGTGTGCATAACGTCGAGAGAATGGCAAACAATGAGAAAGAGAAACATCGAGGAATAGTTCAAAAGCAGGCAATGCATGCAAACGAATGAGTGAGCACTGTTTTACTGTAACGTTCAGATACATATTCACCAGTAGGGAGCAATCGTTCACGTGTAAGACCATCCAGCAAACACAGACAATATGGTAACATGAATCTGGTACAAAAGAAATTTTTGTGGTTGCAAAAGAGATCAACTGGACTTGAACTTTTTTATAAAGGAATAACTCCAACTAATAGGATGCATGGACCACAGAGTACACACAAAATGATGCAGGTCTTGCAGGCAGTGATGTGACATCATTGAGTGACATTTGTGTTGTAATGACCTACGGAAAATCTATAACCATCTGATTCTGACATACTAAGATCTTAAGAAGCAGATATACAGAATCTATGATTATAAGAAGAAACTTAAGATAAATTTAATTATCTTTGCATTTTAAGTAGACTATAAGTATAATTTTAAGTAATCAGCAAAATATTGTACACAAAGTATTGTGGCTATACACATAACCAAAATGTCATTAATTACTCACCCTCATGTCGTTCCAAACCCGTAAGACCTTCGTTCATCTTTGGAACACAAATTAAGATATTTTTGATGCATTCTGAGATCTCTCTGACCCTCCCATAGAGAGCAATTTAATTAACACAATCAAGGTCCAGAAACGTAGCAAGGAGATCGGTAAAATAATTCATGTGACATCAGTGGTTCAACCGTAATTTTACGAAGCTACGAGAATCCTTTTTGTACGCAAAGAAAATAGAAATAATGACTTTATTCAACAATTCGTCTCCGCGTCACCCTGGCGGCATGTTGGAGAGTATCCACTAAACGTAAACAGCGTATGCTGTTCTGTGTCAGCTGCATCACGTGGATACGTTGTTTTTGTTCAAATCAAAGCGTAAACAACGTAGAAAACGTTGAAGATGAACAGAGGCCTTACGGGTTTAGAACGGCATTTAGGGTGAGTAATTAATGAGAGAATTTTCATTTTTGGGTGCACTATCCCTTTAAAGAGCTTTCCAGTCAAAATTCTCATTATGGTAATGTGCCCAAATGTTTCACTTTTTTTTTTTTTTTTTTTTGTACAATCTCATTCTCTCCCATTCTTCTTATTGTTGATTCTCACAAAACATCTGATGTCACTTTATTTTAAGAAACCAATTCCCACACAATTAGTACTTATAAAGCACACGACCATATTTTAGATCCATTAATCCACCCCATACCTAAACTTGACAACCACCTAACTAACTTTTTAATAAGCAGCAAATTAGGAGTTTATTGAGGGAAAACTTTTAATCAACAGTGAATATTTGTTCCATATTCTAAAGTGTTACCAAACATTTTTATTAATATTCTTTTTTGCATTGTAGTAATGTGGGGAGGAAATAATTGAAAAATTAATCTTAATGTTAAAAATAGCCTTTATTTTTATTTTGCAAAATAAAATTTTATTCTTTCATTTTTTTATTTGTATTTTTGGGTGAAATATGACCCGGCCCTGTCTTTGACAGGTTTTGTGAGATTCACACAAACATGACAAATGAGCAAAATAGAAATGGGATAAAGACAGTTTCAGAAATTTACATTAAATCAGCTAAAGGATGGAAAGTAAAGATTCAAACCAAATAACTAAATGTCACACAGAGCAAGCTTCTGTAGGCAAAAATGTCTAACATCTTGCCTCACAAACTCACACAGGCTTTGTAATTAAGCCATAGCACAGAAAAAAATCAAAGTTGGGAGAAGCTGCTTCTGTTCTCAGAAAAGCAAAGCATTTTTTATCAACATTAAAATAAAATGTTTAAACATATTATTATACTATAGTTTTGTTTTAGCTCACATCTTAGACATAATTATACTTTACAGAAGGGTATAAAAGTTGAACCTGTGTCAGAGAGGGTCCAACAAAGGGCACATGTTACCTGACACTTCCCCTGGAGAGGTGCCCGTCCTGCCGATGTTGGTCAACAGGTGGTCAATGTTAGGCACAGGCTGGGACTCCACAGCACTCTCCTCCTGGACTGTAGTCTGAGCAGACATACACAGAAAAACAATTCAATGAAGCTGCAGTGATTCAAAGTAATGAAAAGAAACTAGATTTTAATGGTTCTTGCTCATACAAAATTTTGCCTCCATGGTGCTACAGGTGTTTTCAGTGATTTTTAGTGTAGGAGTTCTGGGTGGCTGCTAGCTGGGTACTTACACACAGTTATATACAGTTATAGATAAGATACACTCAAGTAGTTTAAGGGCTAAACAGGGTTAGGGGTGTGTTCAAAACCCTGATGCCTACCTTAGCAAACACACCTAAAAAGTAAACAATTTAAAAAAAAAAAAAAAGAATGAAGAAAACAGCTATACTAATACACACCGTAGGTTCCTTGTCACCCTCCTCAGTGAAGAACCAGTCGTACTGCAAGAGAGCACCAGACTGCATTCAGAATTATTTCACCAATGCTCAAATATCTGACACATCTGAGAGAGGTGTTTTCATTTTACATGAGAAAGTTAAAGAACTCACATGCTGAATGAGCGTTTCTACAATCTTGTACTGGTCTGGCATGTGTGTCACCATGTGAGTCATATTGTCTTCAGATGTTCTCACCAGTGTTGGGCCAAACACAATAGCCAGATTCCGTGGCTCCATCTGACAAAATGACAAATGAGAAAGATGAGACATTTCTCATCATAAAGTGAGTGTACACACAGAACATATTCTTTTGAACATCAGGGTTTATTACCAATGCACCACATATTGCTGTTTTTTTTACATGCTTCATTCATGTTCTTCTGTAAAAATCATCAGTGCGCATTATTACTCAGTAACTTGCTCTGCTTATAAACACTACTTTCCTTTTGGTTAACATCACCAAGCCCTCCCCTCCAACTACATATGGCCATGCAATCAATTTTTCATGCATAAAATCAAGTCCCACCACTTTTGAATATCATATTTCACTCAGAAAATAACAACTAAAATTAGCAGCAAAACTTCATTTCATGCTTTCCTTAAAAAAGAGCTTTAAAATAAATATCTGGATCACTGAAAATCTGGGAAAAGGCTTGAAAACATGTCTCAAGAGCCCTTTATTATGTGTTCTGTTCCATTTTGTTGCACGTCATCTTGTTGTTTTTGAACGGAAGCGCACATTCTGTGTGTACATCCCTGTGGACTACCAGAAATGTTTTACCTTGTTCTTTTCCGAGTTTTCAGCCACGGTTTTGAGATGTCCCGAGAGGAACTTCAGTGTTTCATAATGGTGATCAGGCAACTCGTGAAGCTGAAAAATGAGAAGTTTATTTAGGGTTGCCATAACAAACAGTGAAATTACTAGCACTATAAACTAATGGTAATTAGGTAAATAGCTTCATACCAGTCTTTTGAGCACTTTGAGTCTCTCTACAGGATCCTCTATTCTGTTGGCATCAATAAAGTCTGCATATCTCTCTACAGAGGGCATATCATGAAGGAAAATTACTTCAACTGTCATAGGTTGAAATTGCACATCTTTATCACTCACAGCCACTAGATGGCAAACTTCACAATTAATGTTGAGCAAGTGCAAGATATATAAATAAAACATGAGTCATAAAGAGCCCCAAGCAAGGGAATTCCAACAAGGCCTTTTACCGTTAGTGAAGAGAGGTTCAGGAAGTTTTCTGAAGAAGGATTTGAGTAAACTGCTGATCACATTCAAGTCCTTCCATTTCTGTGGGGAACAGATAATGTATTAAAAAAGGAGAAAAAGGATCTCAAGGAAGAAGCAAAGAAAATGTTACGGACACCTGAACTATAAACTCACATCATCCTGAATATCGATATCACCCATGCCCTTGTTATTGAGCTCTTCCTGCATGATGGAGATGGCTGCATTATTTCCTGGCACTCTGTAAATGCCAGTGTATTCCAGTCCTCGTTCTTCCACCAGCTTACAGCACACTTCAACTATCAGAGGAACAAACTAAAACACACAAAGAACAGTCACATGCCTGCAAGCCAATCTAAACCTCTAAGACTGCACACCATAAGAATGTGTGTTGCTTACATAGACAAATATGACTCCAAAATCAGCAGTATGAAAAATGTAGCAGGTTCCAATACAATTACATTCATCCCACAAGCTAAACAATTACTCTTTAAACATTATTAAACACCCACAGCTAAAAATATCACTACTGTAGAGCTCACTCCCTTGTGAAAAAGTGTGCTTAATTGGACTGAATGTACACCTGTAGCATACTTAAACATAAAAAAAAATAAAAAATAAAATAATAATAATAATAATAATATTATCTATCTATCTATCTATCTATCTATATATATATATATATATATATATACAGTGTCCTCCACTAATATTGGCACCCTTGGTAAATCTGAGCAAAGGTGGCTGTGAAAATAAATCTGCA
>JAFVLL020028447.1:0-74754 GCA_021397915.2 Tor tambroides
AGAAAGTGCGCCTGCTGAAGTCTGCTCTGGAGGACATACAGGAGGAGAACAAAGTCATTCTTTTTGTGGATAGGTAGTTATGTCCATCATAATCATACCTGCAGTATGCTGATTTGTCTGTACTGTCTCAGCAGTCAGTGTTGATCATTGAGAGTGACGACTGTTTATACCTGGGCTTTCCACAGCTATGACGTGATCTTTTCTTCTGGGCCGAAAGAGCTGCTGAAGAAGTTTCAGCAGGCCAAACACAGAGTTGTGTTTTCTGCCGAGACGCTCATCTGGCCAGACCGTCACCTGGAAGACAAGCATCCTCATGTCAGGGAAGGGAAGAGGTTCCTTGGAGCAGGAGGCATGTATGCCTCTCTTGTTCTCTTACTGTTACTCAAGAGCTTTAGATGTACTGTTAGCTCTGTTAGCTCAATTTTGTGTAGTTTTGGATTCATGAGTGTTATGAATCATTATTTACACACATTTCACAATTATACGTGATATGATATGAGTTAGTGGTGTGTTCAAGTTCTCCTGGGACGTTCAACATTAAATCTCCTATAGTTGGCACAAGATGTGAATGTCCTTTTCTACAAACAAATACAGCAATATTTTTTTATTCTACTTCTGCAAAATGATGAATGAAGAACGTGCATCAGTGTGTTTTTGCTTTTTTGTGTTTTTATTCAATATATGGAGGTGTGTAACCTGATCTATTATATATTTTATCATAATTGTGCAATACTATAATATTTTGTATATGCAATTTTCATTTAAACAAAATTACAGTCAACACACAAAGCTACAACCAACTCAGAAACTGGAGCTCAGAGAAAATAAAGAGTTTCCCACTCGTAATTATGATATAACAAAATAATTATGGTGTTAATGTGCATTCAACTCTTAAATACGATCTTTCCAACATGACTTGAATGCATCATATGTCACCACAAAATCAA
This sequence comes from Tor tambroides, assembly GCA_021397915.2. Taxonomy (NCBI): domain Eukaryota; kingdom Metazoa; phylum Chordata; class Actinopteri; order Cypriniformes; family Cyprinidae; genus Tor; species Tor tambroides. The sequence continues at coordinate 948 of JAFVLL020028447.1, forward strand.
AAGAGTAAATGAATACATTTTATATTATTTAAATACCAAGAGGCTCTTTTTAGGACCATTAAGGTCACGTTTTATTATTGTAATACAACAGTAAAAACAAATTGTCCCGTCCAGTATACTATTAAAATGTCTTTGAAAAATCATTACAATTCAAACTACATATATACAATTATACTTTACTTTTCTGATTACAGTAGGTGCTATAATTGGGTTTTTGTTTATTTCAAAGGCCTAAATTCAGCGATTATAAAATTATTAGTTTAAAGGTCATTGCACAATGAGTCCGAAATTTTCGTCCGAAATTTCCGCACGTTAAAAAATAAATACAAACTCATGTTGTTTCAATCACGTTTACACACTGCCTCTGAAATTTTCGTCCGTCATAAAAACTTCGAATCAGGTTCAATTTTCTAGGTTTTTGCATCCGTAGCAAGCATTTTAATAGGAAAGGATGACGAATACGAAAAAAACGAAAAAACGCATACGAAAATTTCGGACTCGTTGTGCAGTGACCTTAACAGCGGATGAATGCTTAGGTTTTGGAGGCAATGGTGCATTGAACAGAATGGAAGCAAATCATCTTGTATCACCAACTAAATCTCTTTTAACCTTGTATATTCTAGTCTTTGTACAGAGTTAACTTTACCAAGAAAGAGCTGCTTTACTAAGATGTTTGAGGCTTCTTCCTTTTTTAATTTCCTTTCTCACAATCTCTCAGAATGTTCCAGAAACACTCATACTTACAGAGTGATATCAGAGACTAACACACAGATGTGAAATAATCCGAACATACTTTACTGTCGTTATTGCCATGTGTGGTCTCTCTGAAAATCCGCTCTCTTCCTTCTTTTCATGACTAATAATTAAAAGATAAGTTTAAATCATCCAATTACGCATCTAAACCAGATAATCATAGGTTTTGTGTCTATTTATAGGCTTTTTCCATTGTAACGCTAGATGTTTTGTTTTTTTCTAGGCTTCATTGGCTATGCACCTAACCTTAAAAAGATGCTTTCGGACTGGTCAGGAGCAGATGGTGACAGTGACCAACTCTATTTCACCAAGATCTACATCAACCCGGAGAAAAGAGTGAGTGTTTGAGTATAGCGTGGTTTCCTAAAACTTTATTGCTCCGTTTTAAGATATTTAGCCTTGTTTTCAGAATGCACATTTAAGTTCACAGTTTCAGTAATGACACATATTAAATGTGTTTATGCAGCGTTTTGACGTTTTCTTCCCTGTCATTTCCTCTTTAGAAGTCTATAAATATAACTCTGGACAACAAGTGCAGATTGTTCCAGAATCTTCACGGAGCTCTTGGTAAGTGTATCATTTTGTGTCCTGACAGCCTGCTTTAGAAGATTTAATTGGAGAACAGCTCCAACATAAACTCTGTTTAAACTTTAAGAAGGCTTCTGCAAAATTCTCATTAGCATCAGCTCTCTGAAGAAAAACATCCTTTTTTATAGTCTCCAAAGTGCTGCGTCAGTACAGTTCTTGCTCTCTGATACCTGCTGGGACGTTTCCTCTTTCTGTAGCCTTTCGGTTTAATGAGGAATTGCTAATGCAATGCTTTGCTGAGGGTCTCAAATGCTGATTGGTTTCACGTGGACTGAAGCTCTTATGTGAGTTTAAAGCTGTGTTCTGATGGCTGGCAGCTGTAGTTTTGACTCGCTGCCAGATTGTGGGAGGAGAGCGACTTTCCCAGTTGTCTGTAATGGCATTTGTGGCTGGAATGTGAATGAGCTGACTGAGATGTGCCTGTGCACACGTACACCATCCATTGCAGCTGGATACTACAGCCCAGGTGTGCCACACTGCAGCTGGAGCTGGGGTCCAAGAAAACACTGTTTATTTTGTTATTCTAGCACATAAATATTTAGATATGCTGCCATTTGTAAGTGATTAATAACTATACAGTAAACAAGGGTTTGTAGGCTGCTAGTTCATATAAGATCAGTAATTCAGTTTAAAATATCTGTTTAAATTGACCTGAGCAACTATAGCCACATTTGAACATGCACTTTGAAGTTTATGACAAAATTGGCTTTTTCCTGGTCTGAAAGTGTATTTCGATGAAAAAAAGGCTACATTAATTTTAGGCTGTGTTGTTACAGTGTAATCATGCTGTACATTTAAGTACAGATTGATAATAATTGACAGCATGTACTTATTAAAGGGTTAAGGTCTCTGCACACTGAGTCCGAAATTTTCGTCTAAAATTTTCGCACGTTAAAAAATAAATACGACCTCACAGTGTCAATCACATTTACACACTACCTCCGAAACTTTCGTCCGTCATAAAAAAATTAGGATCAGGTTCGATTTTCTGCGTTTTCACATCCGTAGTATGCATTTTGATAGGAAAGGATGAGGAATACGAAAAAACGGAAAAACGCATGCGAAAATTTCAGACTCAGTGTGCAATGACCTTTAGGGTTAAGATTAGGGTTTTGAGTTATCATGCAATAATTTACTGTTATTGCATCAGTAAGTACTGTGAAACAAGGACACTGTACAATAAAGTGATACAAACACTTAAAATGCATTGCATATTAAGTTCCCCTATTATGGGTAATGAAAGGTTCATATTTTGGTTTTGGGAGTCCCCAACAACAGGTTGACATGCATGCAAGGTCAAAAAACACTTTCATTTTCTTATAATATGCATTTATTTTTAGCTTACTTGCTCAATGACTCCGATTCGCTCAACGATTTATTTTTCCAAACCCCTCCTTTATGTGACGCTAATCTGCTGTGATTGGTCGATTGGTCTCATCTCATCTGGCCTGTAATGCTTGATAAAGCAGCATTTGTGAGCACAGTGCTGCTTTGTGTGCAGCGTTACGGGGGAAACCGCTATTTTTACCGCTGCAAAAGCGCCACCTAGTGGCAAAGAATGAATGTGCATTTTCATTCAGACCAATGCGAAAAGACCAACAAGTGGGCGGGCAATATGCTAATGTTTCATGTTGACATCAACATGAAACGGCTTGGGATTCGTTTTAAAAACGACTCGTTTCAATGATTCAGAGTCGACTCTTTCTTTTGAGAGACAATAACTTTATACACGGTGCACTTTCAGATTTAAAACTTTGCAGGATGTTTTCATTCACTTAGAGCTGTGTTATACACTGCATGAGAGGTCATTTTCAAAAATCCATAATAGGAGCACTTTAATATTAATGCAGTAACTTTTAGTAAGAAAGCAAGAAGAGGAACATTAAGAAACATTAGTGTGAATTTTGCTGCTATGAATCCCTCATTCATCCTCAGTTAATATCACATCCATTGGAATTCATTTCCTGGTACTTCATCATCTGAAAAGTTCACTGTTTCAGATTCAAAAGGCTGTTTAAAAAGCTTCCCTTCTCTTTCTAGATCAGAGGTATCCATTACAGATACCCAAGAGAGATTCGTTCAAACATTTATGGAGGAAATCCTTTATAAGTGGGCCAGTGGATACTTATGGTCATTTAACTGATCATTTAACTACACAATTATTCAAGCAGAACTCAACTGCAGAACTGAATGATTATGTGGAATTATAATCAGAATGTTAATGCTAATCATTTTTTAATTGCATGAACAGATGAGGTGGTGCTGAAGTTTGAAGATGGACGTGTGCGAGCCAGAAATGTGCTTTACGACACGCTGCCTGTTATTATTCATGGCAACGGACCCACCAAAGTAAAACCATTTACTGTTATGATCCAAATAACTCTAATGTAAAAGCGAGATCTTTTCTATAGCTTCCTGTCTTCTTCAGTTTAATGATTTTCATGACATGCTGTTTCTTTCAGCTTCAGATAAACTACCTAGGGAACTACATCCCAAATCTGTGGACATTTGAGACTGGCTGCACAATTTGTGACGAGAATCTGCGACCGCTTTCTGGACTCCAGGTGGGCCTTACGTTTATTAGTATAACCACTAATAAACCACTAATTTTTTTTACTATCATTAAATTAATCCTGAAAGCCATTTATAAAGGTGTTTAGATTTTTTTTATCTATTTGTGTTTAGATATTTTGTTTAGACTGAATTAGCTCTTATGACTTATTCATTATTTCCCGTGTTTTAGGTAAATCAAACAAAACAGTGCAGCACAAGCAAGGTTGTTCATCAAAAACGAAGGAAAGATTTAATAAAACAAGGCCACAAAATGTTAAGTTATGTGAACAAATTCTTAATGCATTGCTATAATATCTATTTTTCTATTCTGCATGTTATGTGAGGGGCTCCATACAATTTCATGATTAAATATTCTTATAGATATCAAATAGATATCAAAAGAGATATCATAAATAGATATCACAAATTAATCAAGTAAATTAATTAATAAAAGTCTAATAGCTGCACATTTTCACTGTTTAAGTCATAAGCATTCATAGACACTTCTGTAAGCAGCTAAAACATATATATTTCAACTGAAACTAAGCTTTAGCTGAATAATTTTTTGGTTTATGAATTGTTTGTCTTTTATGTCTGCAGGAGAGTGAATATCCTGTGGTGGTCATTGGGATCTTCATCCAGCAGCTCACACCCTTTGTCACGGTGTTCTTTGAGCGCTTACTTAACCTCAAATACCCCAAAAACCGGCTCCAATTATTCATCTATAATCAGGTAAAATATTATGTTCAGATTTATAACTATAACTCTATGCATTTTTTAACAGTTAAGCAGTAAAAGTCATTGCACACTGAGTCCGAAATTTTCGCGTCCGTTTTTCCATTTTTTTTGTATTGGTCATCCTTTCCTATCAAAATGCATGCTACGGATGCAAAAACGCAGAGAATCGAACCTGATCTGAATTTTTTTATGACGGACGAAAGTTTCGGAGGCAGTGTGTAAACGTGATTGACACAACGTGAGGTCGTATTTATTTTTTAACGTGCGAAAATTTCGGACGAAAATTTCGGACTCAGTGTGCAATGACCTTAACCCTTTACAATAGTTATGTTTCCATTCAAAGTTAAACTTATGTGCAAAATTGGAATATAAAAGCACACAAAGAGAACAAAATCGTCACTTCCTGATTAAGTTGCGCTAAATATCACCAAGAAAAATTAAATTTGCTGCAGTAGGAGAAGGCACTGTATATAATAATATTTGTATACAATAAATTACGAGCTTCAGAGCGTGCAGGCGAAACGCGGTCATGCTACCTTATTTTCTGAGTCTGCTGTTTAGGAACGCGGTTCGGGGAGTTAATTATAACGAAGCACTTTGACGAGACTTTGCTCATTTCAGATGCTGTGCAGTGAGATCGGTCCGTTGGTTGGTCCAGCTATGCTGTCCCATTACATAGTCACATGTCTTTTTTGATGCACATTAAGTTTTATGCGCGTTTTTAGAATTCATGTGCATCTTGGCGTTTCCATCCAGCGTTTGTTTTTTTTATGCGATATCCCAAAATGTGCATAAAATAAGTGGATGGAAACACAGCTACTAAGTTACTAACAATGAACAATACTTGTATAGAATTTATTAATACTAGTCTATATTAATTTCAACATTTACTAGTACATTCTTAAACTCAAAAGTTGTATTTGTTAACATTAGTTAATTTACTGTGAACTAAAATGAATAAACAATGAACATTTATATTGTTACTAACATTAACAAAGATGAATAAATGCTTTAAAAATTTGCCGTTGTTAGTTTATGTTAGCTAATGCATTTACAAACGTTAACAAATGGGACTTTATTGTACTAAATGTGACTAAGAGTTCACAAATAAGCTCTTAAAGTGATGATAGTCCTTATTGGAGTTTATTTTTAAAGGCATAATGAGGTAATTATATATAAAATGAACATGAAATGTAACTTAAGAGTCACGTGAATCAGAACATGTGAATAAGATCAGTATCAGGAAACTGATACGACTGTCCTGTCCTGTTAAATACATTGTGCCTGTTGAGTATCATATGATATTCTTTTCATAAGTTGAGTCTTTACTGTTAAAGGCATATCAGATCAGATTGAATGTCATTAAACAGCAGTTTTTCACGTGAACCTTTTGTATTTTAATGAATCGGGTTGTCTACGTTGTTCATTATTCTCATTCTTCATAGATGTTTTGTTATGTTCAATACATATAATGAGGGACAAACCTTTGGATTTATATCTTTTGCAGGAATCACACCACGACCCCCACGTCCGTGCATTTCTAGAGTCTCACGAGTCTGAATACCAGGGTGTGAAGCTGATTGGGCCAGAGGAGGATATAGATCCTGAGACCTCACGTAATATTGGCTTGTAAGTGGGCTTTTCAATATTAAAGTAAATTTTAATTCTGTAATGATCATATCAAACAGCATAGAGTTTGTCATCGCACAAATGGCTTCTCTGTGCTTTGAATATTCCATTGATCTCTTTTTTTCTATTTCTGCAGCGATATGTGTCGGGACAACATTGACTGTGAATACTTCTTCAGCGTAGACGTGGATGTGGTTTTAAAGAATGACGACACACTTAGAATCCTTATTGAGCTCAATAAGTAAGTGAATATATAAGACTTGAAGTATAGAGTGAACTTGAGAAGTGAAGGCAAGTATGTATTCTTTGTTGAGTTCATGTCCTCTATTGAAATATAGTAATGTAACTGGTGGCCTTAAAGGAATATTACAGATATTTAACAAGTAAAGCTGTATGGACAGCATGCACTAATACTATACGTACAGTAATGCACTTAAAATAGAAACTTGTGGGTCAGATTGTGGAGGGCTTAAAAGCAGAAATGTGAATGTGTTTTATTACATGGCTTACATGAATTATACTACTTTCTAATGAATTTTCAGCATCATTACTCCAGTCTTCAGTGTCGCACGATCCTCAGAAATCATTCTAATATACTGATTTGCTGCTCAATTCTTATTATGGTAAACATTATTTATTAGTATTAATGTTGAAAACTGTTTTTGCTGATTAATAGTTTTGCATAAACTGTGAAAGACTACCATTCAAAAGTTTGGGGTAAGTAAGGTTTTAAAAAAATAATGTTTTCAGCATTGATAGTAAAAAGAATTTTTATTAATAACTGAGCACCAGTAATAATTGATTACATTTGAGCATTAAAATCAGCACATTATATGATTTCTGAAGGATGGTGTAACACTGAAGGCTGGAGTTTCCTGATATTGATATTTCTGATACTGATTTAATTTTTTTTTTTACATGTTCGGATTCACATAATTCTCAATTTAATGTTCATTTCATATATAATTACCTCATTAAAGCCATTGTTGTTTTTTTCTAATGATTTGATTGTAATAATTGTTGTTTTTCATAGGCCTTTCATTGCACCAATGATGACTAAACCGGGGCGTCTGTGGACAAACTTCTGGGGCGCTCTCAGTGCAGACGGGTACTACGCCAGATCAGAGGATTACGTGGACATAGTTCAAGGAAACCGCGTGTAAGTTGCTGTTTAGTTCATTTATTTGTTCTGTGATTGAGAATCCACAGAGATACACTACCAGTCAAAAGTTTTTGAATAGTAAGATTTTTAATGTTTTTTTTAAAAGAATTCTCTTCTGCTCCCCAAGCCTGCATTTATTTGATCCAAAAAACAGCAAAAACAGTAATATTGTGAAATATTTTTACTATGTAAAATAACTGATTTCTATTTGAATATATGTTAAAATGTAATTTATTCCTATGAGTCAAAGCTGAATTTTCAGCATCATTACGCCAGTTTTCAGAGTCACATGATCCTTCAGAAATCATTCTAATATGCTGATTTGCTGCTCAAGAAACATTTTTATTATTATTATTATTATCAATATTTAAAACAGTTGAGTACATTTTTTCAGGATTCTTTGATGAATAGAAATAGCCAAAGAATCAGCATTTATCTGAAATAAATAGCTTTTGTAACATCATACACTATACCATTCAAAAGCTTGGATTCAGTATATATATATATATATATATATATATATATATATTTGGGGGAGGATTATAGAAATTAATACTTTTATTTAGCAAGGATGCTTTAAATTGATCAAAATTGATGATAAACACAATTATAATGTTACAAAAGATTTATATTTCAGATAAATGCTGTTCTTCTGAACTTTCTATTCATCTAAGAAACCTGAAAAAATTCTACTCAGCTGTTATAAACATAATAATAATAATAATAATAATAATAATAAATGTTTTTTTGAGCAGCAAATCAGAATATTTGAATGATTTCTGAAGGATCATGTGACTGGAGTAATGATGCTAAAAATTCAGCTTTGATCACAGGAACAAATTACATTTTAAAATATATTAAAATAGAAAACAGTTTTTTCAAATAGTAAAAATATTTCAGAATTTTACTGTTCTTGCTGTTCTTTGAATCAAATAAATGCAGGCTTGGTGAGAATTCTTTAAAAAAACCATCAGAAATCCTACTGTTCAAAAGCTTTTGACTGTGGTTTTGATGGACGGAGGTCTAGTATGATGAGTATATTTCACTGCTCAGAGCATATGAAGCAGTCTTTGAAATCCATCAAATGGCAAACGTGACGGTTCTGTGGTGCCTCCACAGGGGTTTGTGGAATGTGCCATACGTCTCTCACATATTCCTGATAAAAGCCGATGCATTGAGGACTGACCTCAAAGATCCTGACCTGTTTGAATCCGCAACGCTAGATCCAGATATGGCCTTCTGCTCCAAAGTTCGAAACAAGGTCAGACATTAAACTCAAGAAATACATAATACATCTTGCATCTTATAAGTATATATTGCTGATTGATATCTATAAATTTCGTTCCAAGGGTGTCTTCATGTTCATAACAAATATGCACACTTACGGTCGAGTTTTATCGACTGAAAATTACCAGACACACCACCTGCACAATGATCTCTGGCAGATCTTTGAAAATCCTGTGGTAAGATAAAATCACAACAACATTTAATTGAATATTATACAAGACGTTCTTGCTTTAATGCTAGTTTACTCTTTGTTTTTGCCTTATTGTGCTTTCATTTTTTCCCTGGAACAGGAATGGGAGGAAAGATACATTCATGAGAATTATTCCAAAGTTTTGAAAGATGGTTTCATAGAAATGGTGAGTGCCCCCTCAGACTTTTGAGTCAAGTGGATTTTGAATGCATCTTCCAAAAGACAAAAAAATAGCCGAATAATATTTTTTATATTTCACATAATCACGTGATTAGATCGTTCAGTGCGGCACAGCATCAGCTGCTAAATTCAAATCTTCGTTCGCTGGCTGGCGCTGAGCCAGAGACAGACGCGTTTTTACAGCGCTGCGCATTATAACCAATCACACGCCATGCTGTTGAGCAATTGACCAATCAGAGGTGTTCAGATGAGTCATCGCTGAAACACCACTGTTTTGTTCACTCGCTCACTGAATGAATTCTGCTCTCTGATGAATTCTCTCATCAGAAACAGCATAGTGCAGATGTGCGTACGAATGTAAGTAAGATGTTCATTTCACAGTATAAACAGCTTCAGTGATTATAATGGGAGCTTTTGAGAGCGCCTGAAAATGTTCTTTGATAATGTAAATGTTCTTTCTGTACAGTGAAAGTGTTATAATTAGTAAATTACAATGTTTTTAGTAAATTCACATTAAATACAAAGTCAGTTGTATTAAAAATGTTTTACGGCATGACACCCATATCTGGTAATTAAGTAAAAAGATGGGTTTTTATGTGTAGTTAAAGGCATAGTTCACCCAAAAATGATAATTGTGTCATCATTTACTCACCCTCAAGTAGTTCCAAACCTGTATGAATGTCTTAGTTCTGCCGAACACAAAGGAAGATATTTTGAAGAAAGTTTGTAACCAGGCTGTTTTGGAGCACCATTGACCTCCATAGTAGGAAAAAAAAATACTATGGAAGTCAATGGTGCCCCAGAACTGCTCTGTTTCCCACATTCTTCAGAATATCTTCCTTTCTGTTCAGCAGATCAAAGACATTCATACAGGTTTGAAACTACTTGAGAGTGAGTAAATGATGACACAATTATCATTTTTGGGTGAACTGTCCCTTTAATAGACAGTATTATGCTACTTTGCCCAGCGCCCATTATAGATAAACTAACATAATCTATAAACTAAAAGTGCAAAATGCATTTACTTACACATATTTGAGAATCGAGATATTTCATGATAGAGTTAACAGTTTGGGAATATTTTGAGAAAAAGGGGGAAAAAAACAAAACATAAGCCAATATCGGTTATACGTGTCTTGGCTGCTGTGTGTCACATGACAAGCATGACGAGTCCATAGCAACAGACCCCGCCGCTTCACTCTAATATAGAGTGCATGACGCCCCTGCATTTGATAGTAGCAGCATTTTCTGAAGATTATAGTTTTTAATGTTACATACTGGATAAGTGTCAGTCCTGTCTTTCTGTGTCTTGTGTTTCTCCTCCTCTTGTGCCCATATTTGGTTCTTCCTGTCCTCATTATTAGTTTATTTGTATCCAGCTGTGTTTTATTAATTATCTAGTTTTCCCCAGTGTTTATAAGCCCTCTGCATCCCTGCCTCTGTGTCCGGTCTCAATCGTCATTCTGTGCATGTCTTTCCGTGTCTCTGGCGTTCCCTAAGTTTTGGATGAATAAAGTCTATGTTTTGAAAAGTTCCTCGCCTCCTCGTTCCCTGGCTCCAACGAGTTGTGACAATAAGATTATTGTCCTGTCTTTGAGAATATAAGACTAGCTTTCAAAAGCTTGAGGTCAGCAATTTTTTAAGAAATTCAGCAAAGATGCATTAAATTTATCAAAAGTGACAGTAAAGGCTTTTATAGTGTTACAAAAGATTTCAAATTTGCACTGTCTATTCATCAAATAACCATCGTTTACACAAAAATATTGAGTAGCACAACTGTTTTCAACATTGGCAATAATCAGATGTTTCTTGAGCAGCAAATCAGCATATTAGACTGATTTCTGAAGGATCATGTGACACTGAAGACTGGAGTAATGATGCTGAAAATTCAGCTTTGATCACAGAAATAAATTACAGTTTAAAATATGTTCAGACTGAAAACAGTTATTTAAAATTTTAATAATGATTCACAATGTTGCTCTATTTTACTGTATTTCTTTTTTTTTTTAATGGTGAGCATCAGGAAAAAATCAAAATCATACTGACCCCAAACTTGTGTGCAGTCTTTTGTAAAGTCATTATACTGTGTTTAACTTGCTTGTAATTGTCTGTGTAGCCATGCCCTGATGTGTACTGGTTCCCTGTGTTCACCGACGTGGCCTGCAAACATCTCATTGAAGAGATGGAGAATTTTGGCCAGTGGTCAGGAGGTGGAAATGTGGTATGTTGTTGTTTTCCTGTAGCATCCCCGTGCTATTTACCTTCCTTTACGATTTACTTGAGCATGATTATGATTTCTTTTGCTTTTAGGACAATAGGATCCAAGGTGGATATGAAAATGTCCCAACTATTGATATCCACATGAATCAGGTGGGCTACGAAAAAGAATGGCACAAGTTCCTTTTGGATTATGCAGCGCCGGTCACTGAGAAAATGTACCCAGGATACTACACAAGTGTAAGACTTACTTTCTTCTCCTGAACAAGTAATTATATTTGTCTCCCCATATATATATATATATATATATATATATATACATATATATAACTCCCCATAATAAATGAAAAGAAACAATTTTGCTTAGTATTTTGATAGCATTTATAGTATTTTAGTTGTGCAGAACACACACTGACTAGCTTTACTAAGTGTAGAAGTTATTGTGGGTTTTATTAATTTTTTTAAACATTGACTAACAAAATTAACATTGATTTTAGTTTTCTTCTAAACTTGAATTATTTGCTTTTGGTTGATTTAATTATTTCAGATGTTGAAATACCTGAAACTGTAGTTTCCAGCATGCTTTGCATAGGATGTAATGGGGTTAAATAGTTGAAATTGTTTGAAGTTTTGTTTGTTTGTTAGAGCATAATGAGAAAAAACTGGACAGTTTAATGTTAAGTCTGGATTTACCGGCGATTTTTGATCAAAAATACACTAAAAGCAGTAATATTGTGAAACATTATTTTTTTTATATGTTTTAAAATGTAATTTATTCCTGTGATTTAAAGCTGAACTTTTTTCAGCATCATTACTCCAGTCTTCAGTGTCACATGATCCTTCAGAAATCATTTTATGTGCTGATTTATTATTTCTTATGGTAAATAATTCTTCTTATTATTATTAATGTTGAAAACAGTTTTTGCTGCTTAATATGTTTGAGGAAACTGTAATACACTATGATTGTAACGTTTGGGGCAAGTAAGATTTCATTAAAATGATAATAATACTTTTATTCAGCATGGATTCAGCATGAATTAATTTATTGAAAGATACAGTAAAGGCATGTTACAAAAGTTTAATATTTCAAATAAATGTTGTTCTATTCATCAAAGAATCAAATCCTGAACAAAATAATATATCATGGTTTCCACAAAAATATTAAGCAGCAAAATCTGTTTTCAACATTGATAATAATAAGAACCATTATTAATAATTGAGTATCAATTATAATTGATAAAACTTGAGCAGCAAATCAGCATATTAAAATGATTTCTGAAGGATCATGTGACACTGAAGACTGGAGTAATGATGCTGAAAACAATATGATGCTTTTAACATATTCACATAGAAAACAGTTATTTTAAATTGTCATAACATTTCACAATATTACTGTTCTTACTGTATTTTTGATCAAATAAATGCAGCCTTGGTGAGCAGAAGACACTTTCAAAAAACTAAAAAAAAAAAAAATCTTCATATTATTAACTTTTGACTTGTAGTGTAAAAATGAGACATTCCTGACTGGGTGATGTTTGCATGTCAATATGAAACCGAGTTCACAATCTGCTTTACTGCCAGAAGTGTCACATGTTTCCAGTGAAACCAGATATTTGAGAAGCTCCAGATATAATGAGAATTGTTTTATTAGTGGCCGTTATAATACGTACCAGAGTGGAGGTGTTTCTCACGCATGAATGCTGCATTTGTGTGTTTGTCTCCTGCAGGCTCAGTTTGATCTGGCGTTTGTAGTCAGATATAAACCTGATGAACAACCCTCACTAAGACCACATCACGACGCCTCTACTTTCACTATCAATATAGCCCTCAATCAGTTGGGGGTCGACTATCAGGTGAGGGAAAACACGGTTATGATGCTTGCCTCTGCTATACGCAGTTTTCTTTTTGTTAAATGCTTGTTTGTTACACTAAAAAAGTTAAACGACTGTCTTATTTAATTATTATTAATACTATTATTTACATTTTTATATTGTTCTAATGGAAAATCTTGTTTTCCTGGTTACCGTGAATCATGCTAACTGATTTGTTACTGTTTTGTTCAGTTGTCTAAAAGCAAATGACACCCCATAAAAAAATGAAAAGAAACAATTTTGCTTAGTATTTTGATATCATTTATGGTATTTTTGTTGTGCAGAACACACACTGGCTAGCTTTACTAAGTGTATAGCCTAAACTATTGTGGGTTTTATGAATTTTTTTAAACATTGACTAACAAACATTGACTTTAGTTTTCTTCTAAACTTGAATTATGTGCTTTTGGTTGATTTAATTATTTCAAATGTTGAAATACCTGAAACTGTAGTTTCCAGCATGCTTTGCATAGGATGTAATGGGGTTAAATAGTTGAAAGTTTCTGAAGTTTTGTTTGTTTGTTAGAACGTAATGAGAAAAAAACTGGACAGTTTAATGTAGTGCTGTCAAACGATTAATCGCATCCAAAATAAAAGTTTTTGTTTACATAATATATGTATGTGTACTGTTTATATTTATTATGTATATATAAATACACACACATGCAGGTATATATTTTGAAAATATTTACATGCATATATTTATATTTATATAATTTATATTATATATAAATAAATATATTTAATATATAAACATAACATATTCATCTTAAATATATACGTGCATGTATGTGAATTCATATATACATAATAAATATACACAGTACACACACATATATAATGTAAACAAAAACTTTTATTTTGGATGGGATTAATCGTGATTAATCGTTTGACAGCACTAATTTAATGTTATGTTTGCATTTAGAGCCAGGATTTAGAATCTTATAATTCAGTGATGTGACAGAAAAAAAATAAAAAAATAAAATAAATAAATAAATATATATATAGTATATATAAATTGGCTCAAAAAAATTTGAGTATTTTTTTTAAGTTGGCCAAAGTATAATTTTTCAGTGTAGTTTAATGCAAAGTTTAAAAATTATTATTATTATTAGTAGTAGTAGTATACAGAACCTAATCTACAGTAATATAAATATATGGTTTCTTCTTATCTTGAATTTAAGGCATGCAAACTATTGGTTGGTAAAATGTTGATGTTGTAACACAGCAGCATGTCTTGACCTGCAGCTCTCCTGAAAGCGTGAGATGTGGAGATACAGAAAGTGTCTCTGGCCTGGGAAGGCCTTTCAGTCTATTCTTTTGGATGTAAATTATTATAATACATTTTTCCTTTGCATCCCAATTCTCTCCTTTTTATGGAAGCCAGTTTCTAGCACTGAATAAAACAAATAGAAAAGGTAACTGCAACTTTTTCTCTCACAATTCACAATTTTTCTCAGAATTGCGAGATGTAAACTCACACCTGTGAGTTATAAAGTCAGAATTGCATTTAAAGTTGAAATAGTATGTTATAAATTCAGAATTGTGACATAAAATCTTGCAGTTATGAGGAAAAAGTCAATATTGCGAGATAAGAAATGTTTATATATCACAATTCTGACTTGATAACAAGCAATTACGAGAAAAAATTAAGAAATGCGAGTTTATATCCTGCATTTCTGACTTTAAAAGTTGCAATTTTGAGTTTAAATCTTGGAATTCTGTGAATAAAAATGTCTGAATTGTGAGACATAAACTTGAAATTATGAGGATTATAAGATTCAAATTCACAATTAACCTTTTTACTTTTCATTCAGTGTCGGAAATGGGCTTCCATACCTTTTACATGCTTGTAAAGTGAAACATTTCCCTTGAAATATGTGTCTGCTATTGTGAAGCGGTTTGCCGGAACAAGAGCCGATTGTGTTAACGCTCAGTGACTTTCTGTTCAGGGCGGCGGATGCCGGTTCTTGAGGTACAACTGCTCTGTTAAAGCTCCCAGGAGGGGCTGGGCTCTCTTGCACCCCGGACGCCTCACTCACTACCACGAGGGTCTGCCCACCATAGAGGGCGTCAGATACATCGTTGTCTCATTCGTGGACCCTTGAACTACTTTTGATTGGAAACTTGGATTTGCGTTGAATTGAGAAGACTCTAGAATAATCAAATCTTGTTGACGCAGTGCCTTACATTGTGAATACGCCAGTGTATATATATATTTTCCATGTTTGTTACGCAAAGTCATCTTTTGATAACAATCGATGAATGTCGAAAGCAGTTTGACAGATCACTATGCAGTATGTGACTTCTATGCAGTGACATTTTACTCATTTATTTATTGTCATGTATTGAAGGGATTAATCCATACAGATGACGTGGATTTTTACGATATATCTGTCCTTGCTTTGATATTCACAGGTTTATTGAGTTGTTTTCTTGGTTGATGCCCCTCAAGCAATTGGTGCTGCTGTTTGAAAATAGTCTGACTTATGGTTTGATTTCTTACTGCATAATGTTGCTTGTTTAGAGATTTATGTTCTTGTCTAGTTATGGATCAGTCATGTCATGAATTTTGGAAGAAAACAATAAAGAAGAGAAAAATTGTAATGGTTAATGGTATATAATTATGTTTTCAAAAAATGAAAGTCCTGTCCATTTTTAACCTGTATGATTTTCACAAAAGAAGCAATAGTACTTGTGTCTGCAATTTGACTGCTTTTTTTAAAAATATATATATTTTTTTAATTTATCATCTCAAAATATGTTTTAGCTCTGTTATGAAACTGAATCCTCCCCATAATCCATACATTTTATGATTTAGAAAATAAATAAATAAATACATAAAGTAGCATAACAATGTGTGCAAGCTTCTGGCAAAAAGTCAGGCTTTGCTACCCTGAAAGTTTAATTGGTCAAGTACGATGGGTATAAAATTAGGATATTTTTGTTTGTTTGTTTTATTTGTAGTCTTTAATTTAAATAAAAGAACTCCTGACGTTTCCACGTTAATCTTTAACATATTTCTAAGTGTTATTTTGGAAAATGTAAAGCTATATGCACGTAGTCACGTGTTACCTGTGACTTTTCTCTTCACAGTTGGTTAAATTACTAAAAATATTAATATTATATTTTAAATATTAAAAATTCAAGAATGAGGTGGATTTATGTTTGTATGTCATGTACAAATAAAAACCGTTGCGCGGCGCGCCCCCGTGAGGAAGCAAAATATTTTTGTCAAACAAAAACCGTCGCAGTTAGATTACGTAACACACCTAGCCGACGTTAGTAGCTATATGCTAAGATAATGGCGACCAAATAATAGCTGAGCTGTCAGACAGACAAGGAATACATTGTTGAAAACGCGTATTTGTGTTAAACGTCAAGCTAAAAACGCATCATATTGATGTGGAAAACGTACATCAGCTTTTTGACTAACTTACATGGGTATTAGCAACACTGCTCTCACGCGCACGTTTGATGGTTATCAGTCTGATGGACAGCGCGTGAACGTTTATTTCGGTGTTATCACGGATCTTGTTTCGGTTTCGCTCAGCCTGCAGTGTCTTCGTCAACAGCTGTCTTCGGAGAAAGCTCTTCCAGAAGAGGATTTTGGGGTTTATTACGAGGACATCAACATGCTCGAGGACTGTTTTAAGATATAACCACTCCGCTCTTGCTGGTAAACATATTTGATTATAGAGTATACAATAACGAGTATTAAAAAAACTATTTCTGTGCATGTTAGGTTTATAATTTCACCGTGTCTTCTTCAGTCTCTTAGGAATATTTTAACGTTTTCAGCGTTAGAAAAGTGAAGGGTGATAGTAGGATTACATTACTAGCCCGGTCTGTCTGATCCAGTGTGTGTGTGTGTGTGTGTGTGTGTGTATATATGTATATATATATATATATATAAGATTATAAAAGATATCACGTCTCTATGACAGCCAGTCTCTATAAACAGCAAAAGAGAGTCAAGGGGGTGTGGCCCGCCCTTTTTAACCAATCAGAATCACGCCTTCCCTGTCCATCATTTTGGGCCTTCGCATGGGATTGGCTAGCATGTCTCAGGGGGCGGGATTTTGTAGTGAGGTTGTGTGGTTGACGCTAGAAAAACGACTGAAATATATTTTATATTGGATATTATTATATTTTATTATACTGTACTGTACATATGCTATATATTATTAATATTTATATTTTATGTTTTACGTATTCAGGCTTGTTGAATGTAAAATTCAGTCACGTGACTCCGGCACTGGGTCTAGTAGTACAGAGGCGTGGATTGGAGCTGAACGCTGCTGTCAGTGACATTGAAAGTAT
Organism: Tor tambroides; assembly: GCA_021397915.2. NCBI lineage: Eukaryota > Metazoa > Chordata > Actinopteri > Cypriniformes > Cyprinidae > Tor > Tor tambroides. The sequence goes on from JAFVLL020028447.1 coordinate 18,439, forward strand.
TCTTCACTGGAGCTGTGACTCGGATAACAGTCTGTCTGATCCTGTTGAATCTGAGCTAAAGACACCAAAGGTGCTGCTGGTGTTTGTGTCGGGATCTTTCACTCGTGTAGACTCGTTTAACCCGGTGGAGGAGAGGACGCCTCGCTGCTGTCAGTGACATTGGTCTCGTGTGGAAGTCGTGACTCTGATATTAGCATGTGTTATGGGTTATAAAATGATGTTTGCATTTTATCAAGACTCTGATTTGAGTTTATCGTGATCAGTGCATGTGGTCGGTCACTGAAAAAGCAAATGCTGGGCAGCTGATAGGGCTTATTTGATCTTTACTGTTTTATTCACGCTCCCACACACATTGCCAGGTAAGACTGTGTTGTTTTATTAGTAACCTGTGTTTTTATTTCTGTTTAAACAGTGGTTTAAACTGCTGAAACGGGTGTGTGTGTTTTCAAAACATTTTGATAACGTTCAGCTAAGCAGATCTCCCAATCAGATCATCATTACCAGCAATATACACAAAGTATGTTGAATAATTAATAGACATTGTGTGAACGTTTGAGAATTTTAGTGAAAGTGTGCACTAGTAAGAATGCTTGCATAATATTAAAGGGAGTGTATGGGAGTGTTTCCTCTGCTTATCAAGAGCCTGATAAAGGACATACTTGTGTGGCATACAGAGATCTTTAGTACACAGACAGCACCTGTAATAGCTATGGTGGTTTGGCAGAAACTGTTGTTACCATGGTGCAATTATTTATAGGGAACACCCTTTGTTGACTTTGGTGGCCTAGTTGTAATTCGGGCAAATGTTTTATATGCACTTGCATATTGCACATTTTTAATCTCCAAGTAGTTGGCATGAAATTACAAATAGTGTGTTGCTGCATGACATTCTGTGTTATCTATTTTACAAACTTTTTTTTTTAAAATTCTAGTATAATTATTATGCATGCAGTGTTATGATCTCATTACTTGAGAGATATGGAATATTTTTACTGTTAAAAAATGTGGCTTTCACTCAGCTGGACTGTTTACAGAAACGTAAAAAAAAATGTAAAAGGTGAATAAAATGATTAAAAATGTTGCTTTTTTGTTTTGTTAACAGTTTTTTTTATTCTTTTCTCTTTTTTTCTAAACTATATTGCCACCTGCTCAAAAAAAAAAAAAAAAAAAAAAAATAAATAAATAAATAATTCATTTATATATAACATTCAGAAGCAATAGAACCAACCTGGTAATGCACAGGCAGAATGCTGTTTCTACACGCAGCAGACGAGATCCAGATTATTGGCAGATGGTTTCACTGATGGTAAATCATCAGGTTAAGTCAACCTTATTTTAAGTGCAGACAGACATCTGGACACATTATTGACGTTGCATTTGTCCTTTTAGTCTGTGTAGTGAAGGTGACTTTCCAGAGCGCATGAACGCTTGATCTTGCACGTATCTTACCAACTGCAGCTCCAGACTCTTTAATATGACACCACTCAGATGTTCAGGAGAACCCTGACTTTACCAGCGCTGAATGTTAATAGTGTACGGCTGAGGTAATGCTCATGAACTGATGGCCAAATTTGGCTTGGTTTGAAGAAGGGATGTGGGTCTCAAGATCTTTAGTTTTTTGAATACACGAAGGCCTGACTCAAGTGAGGTTTTCTTGTATGCTTGTTTTCTTGTTTTTATTGAATCATTACAGTAATATTGTCACAATTTCTAGTCCTGTGCCATTTTCTCGATCTTGTGCATCCTCAAATATGCAAAAACAAATAGTTTTGAAATGTGCTGAAATCTCACAAATGCATTTTGAATCATTTAAAACATTCCTGAATGAAGTTTTACTGTGAGGCTGTATAAGCTCCTTCTGCATCCATGAATAAAGAGAGAATTATATTAGTGGCCGACTGATATATAACCAATGCAGGTATATCAGACAAATATTTAGCATTTTTGAATTATCGGCATTGATCGATTATTTTGACAATGCTGAGGAACATGTGCATGAAACTTTAAATCACTGATTTTAAAGTTTGTTGTGCCATATATCCATTTTCCAACCAGGTCATAATATATTCTAATCATATTTACTGTGCACTGTGTGTAAAGTTAGCAGTAAATCTTTATTTGAGAAAAGATGATTCCCAGTGCACACAAATTTATCAGAGTGCACTGTCTATGTCCTTTTAGCTCATGTTTTTAACAATTTCTTTATTTGTGAAAAATACCCTAATAGGATCGATTTGATTACAGAACCAAGAAGTTAATTTTGTAATAAACTTATTAAATTATTTTTTTAAATTGGTTTTCAAATTATTTCTTTATAAGTATTATAGTATATATTATTCATAATAAATATAAGCTTTATTGTAGAGATAGTCATGCATGTATTATTTATCTTTAAACAGTGTAATATCCATATCGGTTATTAATAATATATTCTTAAAGGTGTCAGTTCAGTGTCCTCAAGCAGAACGGACAAACTAAAGTGTGTTTGTCCAGTAATGTTTTCAAGGCGGGTGTTAATGAATGGTCAGATAGGGAAATGGTTTAAATTGATTGTTCATAACTATCAAATGAATTGCAATAATGTCAAAGTTAAGTAAGGGAAGGCAATTCCCTTTTGGCTAACACAAAAACTCTTCTAGAAACTGTGGTAAGCACATTTTGATGTGTTGTTGACGCTCGGCTCTATTGGGCGACGCAGCATTATCCATCAACACATGGGACTTAACAATAGCTCTGAGCATTCCAGTTAGACAACAACAGAGCTGAATGTTTTTTTCTTCTTCTTCTTCTTCAGAGCAGTTCTCAGGGTGTGTTGTGTTTGTGTTTAAGACAGAGGGTTTGCAAGTGTTTGTGTTGTGTATTTCATTGGCAGAACATGTCTTGTGAATGTCTTATCCCTTTGTTTCACCTCTTTACAAGATTAAACAGCTAGAATTTGTGAAGTTTAAATCCTGCAGCCCCTAACAAGGAAATGTGTTACTTTACTTGGGGCTTTAATGTCATTGTTTGATTTGATTCCAGTTGAAACTGAATGCAGCAGCACATGATTGGAGATCAGTTGTCCTTAAATGCTGTCATTTAGATTTTGAAATGCACATGATCCATTTTTTTTACTTAATGTTGAGCAAAATAGATGTCTTAGAGAGCAGGGTGATATGAAGCTGATATATGTGACCCTGGACCACAAAACCAGTCTTAAGTGTCAATTTTTCGAAATTGAGATTTATACATCACCTGAAAGCTGAATAAATAAGCTTTCCATTGATGTATGGTTTGTTAGGATAGGACAATATTTGGCCGAGATACAACTATTTGAAAATCTGGAATCTGAGGGTGCAAAAAAATCTAAATATTGAGAAAATCACCTTTAAAATTGTCCAAATGAAGTTCTTAGCAATGCAGATTACTAATCAAAACTGAAGTTTTGATATATTTACGGTAAGAAATTTACTAAATATCTTAATGGAACATGAGCTTTACTTAATATCCTAATGATTTTTGGCATAAAAGAAAAATCAATAATTTTGACCCATACAATGTATTTTTGGCTATTGCTACAAATATACCCCAGCGACTTAAGACTGCTTTTTTGCTCCAGCGTCACATATAAGATATCGCACTGTTGTAGTAAATAACATGCTTAAAATTTGCTGCAATTAAATGTATATTTATTTTACATATTTACTAAATTAGAAGAAATTAAAAAATAAATCACTTGATAATTTGAACTGAAGAGATATTCAAACACTAGCTGAATGCTGATCGTATATGAGAAAGCATTACTTTCTTTGTTTCAGTTCCGTGTGATAGTTTATTACACAGCACTGTTTAAAAGACAGTAAACTAATGAAGACTGGGAAGACACTAATGAAGAATGAAAACACCACTCTGTTAAAACCACTCTGATCAACCTAGCAACACCTTGGCAACTACTCAAAACTGCTTTGTGATTGTGAGTTTTTTGTTGACTTATCTTTATTTTCTAGTGAGATGTCTCTGGTTTTCCCGCGACCCAATACCAGTGTGATCGGCAAGAAGGACAAGCGACTCATGGCTGAGGTGAACGCCTCCCCGCTCAAACACTTCGTCACCGCCAAGAAGAAAATCAACGGCATCTTTGAACAGCTTGGTGCCTACATCAAAGAGAGTTCAGCCTTTCTAGAAGGTGTCTGGTTTCATTACTCCTGGCTATTTGTTTGTTCCACTCCTTGTCTCAGGAGCTCAAAGCACACTGCTGTGTGCTGTTCATCTGTCAAGCTGATAAGAGGAACCTGGTTGATTGTGACTAGCATAGCTCAGATAGCAAAGACAGGTTACGTAATAGACAGGGAGACGGCTGAAGGCTCAGGGAAAAGCATGGCTTAGTCAGCGTATCGTGTGTAAGGAGTTTTTCTATGAACATCTCAGGTTTTCTTTAGGCAAGGTCTTACAAATTTACCCTGGCAGCTCATAAGCTCATAGCATTTTACTTAAAGGATTTTGGTCTCATGTTAGGTTTAATTGAGGTCAGTCACATTTTAGCAAAAATTGCCAAAGCTTACTGAGTTTACACTGAAAACCAATTCTGTCTCTGTACAGAATTTGTACTTCAATGCTGAATGATACCTCAAATTGTTGAGGAGAGGTTTATAATTACTTTTCTTAGTGATTTAACATTGAGTTATTACTTCACAGGCAATACAACTGTAAAATATACCATATTTACATTTAAATATTTACATAATATTTACATTGAGAAAGGAACTGGAGACATATTGAGAGACCAGGGGCTGGAATCACAAAAATCCTCTAAAGTGTCTTTCTTAAGATAAATTCTAAGAATTTCTTAAGAATGTTCCAAATCGCAGTTTTTGACAAATCCTTTAGATAGATGCACCGATACTAAGTTTCTCAGCCGATACAGATAACCAATTATTCAGAATGATATCTGCCGATACAGATAACCGATAGTTCAGTTTTCTTAAGGAAAAAATCTCCCTCAGCTAATGTTGTAAACTATAAAATAAATGCATCGTTAAGTGATACAGTTGTACTGTATCTTTCAGCGTACCTTCTGATGTTCATTTGTGTTTATTTTGTGCTATAACTTGTAGTAAAGCGGAAGAGACCAGTGTTGCTGCTTGAACTGAAGCTGCTACAGCGATCTGTAATGCAAAATGGAATTTGTTTGTGCTAAAATGTACAGGATTTGAAAGCTGAGACTTTTTTTCTTATAGGAAGTAACAAAGCACAAAGCTCTTTGTGATTATTGGGAGGTGCGTTACAATTGTAGACAAGTTGGAGGTTATTCTAACTTTAAGAGTGTTTACATAAATATAAAACAGCAGTTGAGAAGAAGTTTACTCTCAACAGTCTTTTGTGAATATCATAGAGACTTGAATGTTGGCTCTTTTGATTTGGACCATTAACCAACCACCTAGCATTCACCCAAAACACTTTAGCAACTGAATAGCAATGCTCTGATAACCAAAAAGATTGATAGTGGCCTTTAATTTTGAACATCAAGGCATTTTGAAGTTGCAAATGTTGGTGAAGTACTTAAATCAAGTGTAGTTTAACTGGTCTCTTTTGTTGACAGAAACCTACAGCAATGAGGAACTGGATCCTGTCACTACAGAGGAGCAGGTGGCGGAGGTGCGAGGATACCTGTCCAAAGTGGCAGGGATTGGGGAGGTCCTGTCCCGCAGACACATGAAGGTGGTCTTCTTTGGCAGGTACAGTGTTTGATGGCATCAACACAAAGTTTATGTTCATTGTCTTCAGTTTTTATGTGACTGCTAGGCGTTCAGTCGCTTGCCATAAATTTGAAGTATAATTTGTGATTAAGTCACACCATTTGTGTTAACAGGACAAGTAACGGGAAGAGCTCTGTCATTAACGCCATGCTCTGGGACAAAGTGCTGCCGTCTGGAATCGGACACACCACCAACTGCTTCCTGCGAGTGGAAGGCACCGATGGCAATGATGCTTTCCTGCTCACTGAGGGATCGGATGAAAGAAAGAGTGTTAAAGTAAATGCTCTCTACCTGCTTAATTGTCATAAAGGCATTCCTAAGTGATCTTGGATGCCTCTTTCTTTTGTTTGAGTGTTTGGGTGTGTCTGACATGTTAAGTCAGATAAGATCCATGCTGTGGGATTGGGAGTGGAAATTGGCCTCTTGTGTAACTCGGTGCATCTCTCTATAGCAACCATAAATGAGCTTTGCACACCGTAGGTGCTAAAGAGGGTGTGTAATCTCTTTAGTCTGACATGAGAGGAGACACCCTGTAGAGCCAAAACTGTGGCCATGTGTTGTAAGCTTGGCTGCTCTTTTCCAAAACCTTGTGAGCTGTCTTTAAAGGCAGCATGTCAAGGCATCATATGTACACTTCTGGTTTGAAGGCTGGTCATATATTCTAAGGCAGCATCTAGGGCTGGGTATCGAGTTCCATACTTTTTAGGCACCAACCAAATTGCCTTGATACCTTCAAGTATAAAAAAATGTCTTGTTGTTCGGTACCAAATTTCAGAAGTATTTAAGGTATTGTGAGAACCCACTCAGTACCAATCAAAATGTTGGAGTTTTTGTTTAAAATATGTAAACACTATTGAGATTTTTAGCTATATTGCCCAGCCCTACTTGACAACATGCTAACATTAAACTCTCTAATAAAGCGAGTTAAATCTCTCGTTCAGAGCGCTGTATGAGTTTACTACAGCTTTCTAGGTTTTGGAACAGAGCTCCTGTAGATTGAACTGTTAGTTAAATAATGGAAATTAGAACAGTGTGTGTGTGAAGAATTTGCACTGGAAACAATATTTACACTTTAAACTAGATTTTTCTATACATATCGATTCTGAATGCAGTTTCATTTCTAATTTTCTAGAGTACAGTTACTGTGCTGTCACACTCTTTTAATGATATTAGTAAAAAAAAATATAATTACGCTACAAATTAAATATGTGACCCTGGACCACAAAACCAGTCTTAAGTCGCTGCGGTATATTTGTAGCAATAGCCAAAAATGCATTGTATGGGTCAAAATTATAGATTTTTCTTTTATGCCAAAAATCATTAGGATATTAAGTAAAGATCACGTTCCATGAAGATATTTTTAAATTTCCTACTGTAAATAAATCAAAACTTAATTTTTGATTAGTAATATGCATTGCTAAGAACTTCATTTGAACAACTTTAAAGGTGATTTTTCTCAATATTTTGATTTTTTTGCACCCTCAGATTCCAGATTTTCGAATAGTTGTATCTCGACCAAATATTATCCTATCCTAACAAACCATACATCAATATTATTTATTCAGCTTTCAGGTGATGTATAAATCTCAATTTTGAAAAATAGACCCTTATGACTGGTTTTGTGGTCCAGGGTCACGTATGTTGTTCAAACATTGTTCCATGTACATAATTCATAAACATGTAGATGACCCACTATGAGCAAATACTGATACTGTCATTGATATATTGTGAATCATTTTTGTTCATGCAGTGTGTTCAAATTGGAAAATAATGAGCAAATAATGTCAATGACAAGTAATAAGGCAAAAAGTGTTGTTGTCTATTTGCCTGTGCTTAATGAACCTCTCTGGATCTTGCCTGACTGTACATGAGCTCCCGTCTATAATTACACCCACATGAGTCAGGGGCTTTTTCCTACCAGCTGTCACAAGGTCACACGTTTTTGTCATTTAGGACTTGTCTCATGACCTCTCCTCTGCATTGATATATTTCAGGGCTGAGGAAACATGTACATGCACACTTAAGAGCACATTGTCTGCTGTAGAGGAATGCTGGGAATGAGCATATAACTGTGTGTGTGCATAAAAAAGACACAATAACAGTTTTTTAAGTTTTATTTATTTTAATTCTTGCATCTAGACATTTAGAACTGAGATTAATGAAAAAGAATGACATATAGATGATTTTTTATTATTATTAGTGCTGTCAAACGATTAATCGTGATTAATTGCATCCGATATAAAAGTTTTTGTTTACATAATATGTGTGTGTGTACTGTGTATATTTATTATGTGTGTATATATATATATATATAAATACACACATGCATGTATATATTTAAGAAAAATGTTGTTTATATATTAAATATATTTATAAATAATATAAATTATTTAATATATACATGCGTGTGTGTATTTATATATATATATATATATATATATATATATACATAATAAATATACACAGTACACACACATATATTATGTAAACAAAAACGTTTATTTTCAATGCGATTAATCGTTTGACAGCACTAGTTATTACTCATCAGAAATGTTGGCTATTCTTTTCAGCTCTAGATCTCACCATGAGAAACACTCTGTCTCAGTGATTGGTCAGTTTTTGTATTTATTCAGTATTTGGTAAGCATCATGAGAATGCCAGGTGTCCTGTTGTGACGTCTGGGATTTGTCTGCAGTTCTATCTGACTTCTGATGACTTGCATACACGCAGAACAATGGTCAGCAGCTAAATATAGCCTACAGGCAGTGTGAACAGAGCAGCTGGCTGGTAGACGCTTGTGAACGTGTGTGCACTCATCAGGATGTGGGACGCAGCCCTTCTCTTAATGCTTTTCCCAGTGTCTCTCTCTGTCTGAAAGAGGCCATTTCCATCCGCCCTGACTGCATGTACACTCCATGATGACATAAACAAATGCACTCCATTCCTAAGAGTGGGCCAAAGGTCATACGGTTTCCTCTGCCAAGTCTTGTAGTTTTATTACTGATCCCTTACTCTCTCTGGTGTGTGCTTGCAATCGTGGATATATATATAGGTTTCCAGCAGTTCACTTTTTTAGATGGAAAGTCTCACACGTACAAGTTTGCAAATTTTTAAGATTTGTAGCAACTCAAATGCAAGCATTTATAGGCTAGAATAGTACCTTTAAAACTAGAGGTGGTTTGTACATGAGCTCTATTTTTATTTCCTTATGTCAGTCTACTTGTGCATAGATCAGATATTAATTTAAAAAGAGTCATAAAAAAAAAATCAGTTTCAATGAAAAGACTGTTTTAATTTCGTGACGCAGGTAGATACGTCACGTCAGGGGTTCCCAAACTTTTTTGTCAGCCGAAACCCTTAGACAAAATATTTATTTAAAGTGCCCCCTGAGATTTTAAGTTAATATTTCAATAATCTAATGACACGTTCACATGATCACGGTTCTCTGATGGCAGTTAATGGTAACATTGCATGCAAGTAAACAAAAAAACAACTTTTTTTTTTTATTGTAGGTTTTTTTTTGTTGTTGTATTTTTGCAATGAAAACAATCAAAATAAAGCTATTTTAATTTTTTAAATTTTACAGTTACGTATTTATATATAGCCTAGGGCTGCATGACACAGCCAAAAATGATACAGTGTTGTGAATCAGTTGTCTTGTACTGCAATTTGAACTACAATATGACTTTGTAGTTGTAATACAGATTCACTTTACATTCACACTAGTAATAATAATAATAACAATAGTTATTATATTTCTAACTCTAATTATAAAAAGAAAAATCTTTAAGACTTCTTTAATTTCAGGTAATCTACTTTTAAAATAGTCCAGTTAAAAGTACTTGGTAATGCTAATGTTTGTGTGTTTGTGTGTGTATTGGCAGACGGTGAACCAGTTGGCCCATGCCTTACATCAGGATGAGGATTTGGACGCAGGCAGTCTGGTGTGTGTCATGTGGCCGAAAGCGAAGTGTGCGCTGCTGCGTGATGACCTGGTGCTTGTGGACAGGTAAACACACACTTGTGCTGTGAGGCCGGAGACATGTTGACCACACTATTAGGAAATATTCACATTTAACACTGCATTCAACACACTGTCTGTTTTAATTTACAGATCTATACATTCTGCACATATTAAAATTTGTTTGCATGCATTTTTTGCTTATTTGTATTATTTTATTTACATATTATATTATGATATTTTGCTAGCTAGATGCCGTTTTTAATGTTGAGATGACATATATGGATACCAGTGCAATGTCCTTATAAGCTTACTGCATTAGAAGTCATATTAGGAATATTTAGTTTTTGGAAACTCATAAAATCTTCCTTTTCAAGCCCTGGCATCGATGTCACAACAGAGTTGGACAGCTGGATCGACAAATTCTGCCTTGATGCTGACGTTTTTGTGCTGGTGGCCAATTCAGAGTCCACTTTAATGCAAACAGTGAGTTTAATATGAACTTCAGTTTGTGAAAAAGGGCTTATGGACTGGAGCTTTATGCAGTTTTTGGTATATATTACAGCATTACGGACAGATAAATTGCAGTGGTATTTGCACTCATTTCTGTAAAGTCAAAGTTTGTGTATAAACCTTTTGATTATCTTTTATTTTTCTCCAGTCCTTTTCACTCATTTTAGAGTGCACAGTTGTCATGTGTCCTCAGTGGTGTCAGCTTATTAAAACATGTCTCCCCTCTGCCCTCTTAAAGGAAAAGTCATTCTTTCACAAAGTGAACGAGCGCCTCTCCAGCCCCAATATCTTCATCCTGAACAACCGCTGGGACGCCTCCGCCAACGAGCCCGAGTACATGGACGAGGTGTGACTTACATGACACAACAAACAACACACTTACTAGGAGTCTCACTACCCTGAGATGCATTTTAAACCATTAACATCCCTGATAGTTAAACCTAACACTGTAATCATGTTTTTTTTGTTTTGTTTTTTTCACAAAATTCGGGATGAGGTGAAACTTTAAGAATTGTTTTTGTCTGATTTACAAAAAGTCAAGTAAACAAATTGGAGTAACACTTTAGTAAAGGGACCAGTTCTCACTATTAACTACTTTTTTTGGTCCCACTTTATATTAGGTGGCCTTAACTACTATGTACTTACATTTAAATTAATCATTTAATACAATGCACTTATTGCATGCATACATGTTTTTACATTGTACTTATATATTTAAAAATACCAATATGTAATTAATTTCTGTAATTACATTTATAATTACACTGTTGACCCATCCCTTATACCTTAACCCACCCTTAAACCTACCCATACCACCAAACCTGTCCCTAACCTTACCCATATCCCACCTCAATAGCAGCAAAAGTGTTTTGAAATACAATATGACCACAATAAGTACATTGTACTTATTTTTTGATGTAAGCACATAGTAGTTAAGGTCGCCTAATATAAAGTGTGACCATTGTTTTATTAGCATGCATATTACTAGCATATTGGCCTTTTTATTAGTGCTCATAAATCCACATACTAATGCCTTATTCTGCATGAGCATAGTTTAGATCCCTTTATCCTGCCTCATACCTGAATTTAACAACTACCTTACTAAATATAAGCAGCAATTAGGCGTTTGAGACAAAAGTGGTTAGTTAATGGCGAGAATTGGTTCCTTAGTTAAAGTGTGACCAAATTGGACCTTTTAGTGACCTTTTTGAAACCAAGGTGAATGATGCATGGTGTTATAATGTAACGTGTGTTTGTCAGGTGAGACGGCAGCACATGGACCGCTGCACTAGTTTTTTAGTGGATGAGCTGCGGGTGGTGGATCGTGCTCAGGCCGGCGACCGGATCTTCTTCGTCTCCGCTAAAGAAGCTCTTCAGGCGCGTGTCCAGAAAGCCCAGGGAATGCCTGAAGCAGGTAGATACATTTACATCAGGTGTTCACTAACCCCTTCGACGTAAAATATTTACTTAAGTATGTCTATGATTTTAATTTAATATTTCAATATGTTAACAACACATACTCATGTGTTTCTGATGATGGTGACATGCAAGTAAAGAAATCAAGGGCCAGATTTACTAAACAGGGCAAATTAACGTTAGAGCACAAATCCATAAAAGCACCGATGGGAAGGGAAAATTCTGCGTGTGATTTATTGACAATGTGCACATTAAAAAACACAGACGCAGCCAGTTCATTTTCATAATGATCAGCACAGTCTACCAAGAGCAGCGCAAATTACCGCCTGCTTTAAGACATGCTTTTTTGGGGCGTTAAGTAATGGCGAAAATACCAGTAATTTGACGAGCGCAAATGTTAGTAAATCACGTTCCGTGATTCATTTGAATACTCTCCTCCCGTAAGTTTAGCATCTGAAAGGGAAACTCCTACAAATGCATATTCAATAGAGTGGGGGAACTATGACGTCACTTTGTAGGCGGATCGGCTGTTAGCATGAAACTGGTTCCCGCGACAAAAAGCCAATAGGATTTTTCCATAGGCTTTTGGATTATCGCAAGAAATAAACTCTGTTCAATCATAGTTCATGAAACTTACACGTTTTGTCCATCGAGATAATCTTCACAAAATAATATAACTTTGACGAATTTTGAAGCCTAAATAAAAGCGCCAGAACTGAAAAGCTAAACTTAGGCTATAAACAAACTACAGCACCACGGTCGCTCGCCTTCAACGTCACGACCACCGCGCTCCCGACAACTCTCTCAAACTTATTTTTAACAGGTTCAGTGAAATGTATTTACTCTGTATATGAATTTTAATCCAGGCTACATGAACTGTTTCATATAAACTGGAATAAATACAAAACTAGAGCCAAACTAGAACTGAAATGAGACAGTAGTAATAAATAGTATAGTGAATAAATGAAATAATCTTAACTAAAGGACATTTAAAGCACGTATTTCTGTACATTTCGAAATAAGGTGCATTAAAAGTCAATAAATCCTTGATTAATATGAATATTTGAATTAAAAAACATGTCTCCACATACTATTCAATAAAATTCTAGTGCATTTAATCTATTAAATAACAGCAGAGTGAGCGAGTTTTTGGATATGGTAAGATTAAACTTATTTTAGTGAACAAAGTACCACATTTAGCTCTCATTTTGTTAGGGTGGATACACAAAATGTTATTTTATCCTTGCTTCTACAATCTATATGCTTTCTAACAGCTTCATGTGGCCATAAACATTTAATTTTAACGTGGCTTTAAGCACTATGCATCATTAAATTTTCACTTTCACCAAGTAAAGCCAGTAAATGTGGTGTTTACATGTAATAATCGTAATATGAGTTTACCTTATGGTACGAACCCAGAGTCTCCGCATCAGTGAGCGATAAAACGAGCATCTTCCCTCCGAAGACTTGTGTCGCATTTCGGGGCAAAGCAAAAAAATCGTTGTTGAACAACAATATAAAATGAGGGAAACTATTCGTGGTTATTCTACAGTTAACTGAATTACAAATTATACTACAACTGGAAAATACTGTAAATTGATAAACTGTTCGGCGTGATGACGTGTAATGTCTCCGACAGCGCCTGTAGTCCCATTTAGCAACTTGTTAGCAACCGTCTTTTTTAAGAAACATAACAGCTTAAAAAAAAATCACGAGTGGGGTGTAACTGATGTGTTTTATGTCGTAGAATAAAACGTGAAAGTATCTTGAGCCTGTGTGAACCACGGACTTTATTTAAGGGATTTAACCAAAATCCCATTCAAAAAAACCCATTGACTCTGGGACGATGGAACCGGAAGTGCTAAAATCGCTAACTCACTTCCGGGTTTTCACCTACAAATTGACAACATAGTTCCACCCCTCTATAAGATCAGGCGCAAAAATAACTGTCCACGCCTTTTTTAGCTCTAATTCTTCACTTCACGTCTTTAGTAAATCCTGACAGTACTATTTTAACGCCAAAAGACAGTTTGCGCTGGCTCAAGCTGTTAGTAAATCTGGCCCAAAATATATTTTTTATTCAGTGTTTTATTTTAATTGGTTTTTATTTTAAAACGATCATTTGCCAGACCAAAAAATGTTAGTATTGCGATTATTTTGTCATATAATAATAAACATTTCACTTTGTATCTGGACTTTTAAGTTGACCCAGACCTCTTTGTAGTTGGTGTGTGCCGGTCCACATTACATTCACACTCATGTTTTCAGGAACCCAATTCATTTTTATAATGATAGTTATTGTTATTATTCCAATACTAACAATATAATAATATTACTATTTTTATTTTAAACTTTAACTATATAAAAAAATAATGTTGTAAATTATAATTTAATTGTAAGCTAAAAACTGAATGTGGACTGAATATATATATATAAAAATATTATGAATATTATAATAAGAGTATTTTTAAATAACTATTTGTAAATAATTTTTTTTTTACTTTCAATTGTTTACGTTTCAAAAAGCATTTCAAATTCAAGCTTTCATTATGGTGGAATATTGGAGGAATGCTGTAAACTTTTGTCCACAAAAATGTTGAAAATTATGTGAATGTGAAATAAAGTGATTCCCAAATGCATGTTAAAATCAGTACATGCAGAGATGAAGATGAGTCCACAGCTTCACTCTGAAACACGCAGCACAACAGACTGTGGGCTTAATTAATTGGCAGCATCTGATTTGATGATTGTACTAATATGCAAGTTATATTGCAATTTCAGGCTTTTTCATATTAATTGTGTTTACTGATTTTAATATTACAGTATATTTATTAGTTTTTCATTAACTCACAAACACTCTGCAGTTCCCTTCAGTTTAAACCCTGCATTACAGCATCATCTTAAGTCAAAAATTCTTTCATATGTTGATGCGAACATTGTGAAATTTAGTTTGTTAAACATCAAACTCCTATTTTTGAAAGAGCAAGAAAAATCCTCTTTTCCCAGATATGACGCCTGTAAAGAGGGTGTTTTTGGATTTCAGGTGGTGCTCTGGCTGAAGGTTTTCAGGCGAGAATGTTTGAGTTCCAGAACTTTGAAAGACGGTTTGAGGTGAGTGTTGAGGGGTTTGAGACTGTCTTTGGTTGAAATGTGTCGGTCTGACTCTCATATACGTGTGTCCTCGCAGGAGTGCATCTCGCAGTCAGCAGTGAAGACTAAGTTCGAGCAGCACACGATGAGAGCCAAGCAGATTTCTGAAGCTCTGCGTCTGATAATGGACTCTGTGCACATTGCAGCTCAAGAGCAGAGGTGAGCACAAAGACGCCTGCTTTTCTTAGCGGTAATCCATCACACTGAGCACTGATCCACTGGTGACATTGGAATTAGCTTAGAGCCCGACTGCGCTGTTACAGTCTGAGGAGGAGATAGAAATGCTAGAGTCAAATGTTGGAATTTGGGATAATATCTACGACGTATTTCAATTTAGCTGGCGATATTAAATGAACAGTGTAATTGTGCATGATTTTCTGGAGCTTAAAGGCATCCTGTTAGACTGGTTTTGTCTCGCAGTCCACAGCTACCAGTTTGTTAAGACAAATATATTTCGATAGCAACTCTAATTTAAAATTTAGTAACAAAAACAATGTTTGAGTTAAGTTCAGTTCATTTGTTCAGTTTCAAATCAACTATGTGAGTTATTTAAATCAAAGGGCATTCTACATGTATATAATTCTATAGATTTTTATGACTATATACTGATATATTTGTGCATACAAATAAGTGAAATATTTTATATTAAAAGCACTGCTGTTCAAAAGTTTGAATTATTTATTTGTTTATTCACCAAGGCTGCATTTGTTTGTTCGAAATACAGTTAAAACAGTACTTATTACATTATTAATAATAATTAGTAGTAGTATTACAATTTGAATTCATTGTTATATATATATATATATATATATATATATATATATATATATATATATATATATATATATATATATGTGTATATGAAAAAAAAAATCTGAATTTTCAGCAGCCATTACTCCGGTCTTCAGTGTCACATTCTTCAGCCATATTTGTACCATACTTGTAAACTGTAGAATATTTTAGTCCATTACTCCAAATATTTTCATCCATTGTGTT
This sequence comes from Tor tambroides, assembly GCA_021397915.2. Taxonomy (NCBI): domain Eukaryota; kingdom Metazoa; phylum Chordata; class Actinopteri; order Cypriniformes; family Cyprinidae; genus Tor; species Tor tambroides. The sequence continues at coordinate 34,210 of JAFVLL020028447.1, forward strand.
TTCAGTATGTATAAGGATGCCCAACGTGGCTGCACAAAACCAAGCGACCTTCAAAATAGTGTTTAGCTTCATCTTGCATCACACATTAAGATGCAGTGAATGATTAGGAATCATATTAAGCTAACAGTCTCAGATCAGCTTTATTAAAAAGAATCTGGATTTTTATATTTGGAGGATAGCTGGCTGTGCATAGACTGGAAGGAATACAAGAATGATGATTTTTGTGTTGTTCAGGATTCATTGTTTAGAGATGAAAGAGGAGAGGGAGGACAGGCTGGAGTTCATTGATAAACAGCTGGATCTGCTCACTCTGGACTGCAAGAGCAAAATCAAGAAGATCACAGAGGAGGTGGAGAAACAGGTGAGGCTCCATTTACTGCTCACTAGTTTTGTCTGTTTCAGTGTGATATACGTAAAAACCTAAGTATACTTTGGCCTTTAGTCCAGTTTCGCAAAAATCAGGTTGGTGCCATTATATCTGGACTAAAGCACATGCATGACATTTTAAAAGAAGAATTTTTATTTTAGTTTGACTGAAATTGAACATTCATAGTTTGTGTAAACATTCATAATGTCGCTTTTTTGGGGGGGGGGCATCATATGAAGCCACTGAGTCTAATGTTTTATATTAATGTATATATTTTAAGAGATTTCCTTTGTCTGGTTGTTTATAGATGTGTTTATAGATAAGTTTATTTTCCTTTTTAAATTTGTAAAAATGCCGATAATGTTTTTAAGACTACTGGATAAAGATACCATTTTTTCTCTCTTGGTCTTTTTTATATGTTTTGTTAGATCTTTTATCTTTTGTTTTAGCTCTTTTAAGTTTTAAATGTAAATATGCGACCCTAGACCACAAAACCAGTCATAAGAGTCAATTTTTTTTTCGAAATTGAGATTTATACATCATCTGAAAGCTGAATAAATAAGCTTTCCATTGATGTATGGATTGTCTGGATCGGACAATATTTGGCTGAGATACAACTATTCGAAAATCTGGAATCTGAGGGTGCAAAAAAATCAAAATATTGAGAAAATCTCCTTTAAAGTTGTCCAAATGAAGTTCTTAGCAATGCATGTTACTAATCAAAAATGAAGTTTTGATATATTTATGGTAGGAAATTTACAAAATATCTTCATGGAACATGATCTTTACTTAATATCCTAATGATTTTTTGCATAAAAGAAATCTGGATAATTTTGACCCATACAATGTATTTTTGGCTATTGCTACAAATATACCCCAGCGACTTAAAACTGGTTTTGTGCTCCAGGGTCACATATAAATGAAAAATGTCACACTTTCAAGGCATCACTTCATGGTAATGGGTATTCCAGACGACCAGATTATTGAAACAAATAGGGATTTTAAGTCTTTAATTTTCAATTTAAGTTTCAAACACTATGAATCTCTCTGTTATGAGTGTGTTTCCATGTTTCATCCTGTCCGTCTGTATGTATAGGTGTCTAACGCTATGGCAGAGGAGATCCGGAGACTGGCTGTGCTAGTGGACGACTTCCACTTGGACTTTCATCCTTCACAAGTAGTGCTGAAAGTATACAAGAACGTGAGTTGGACTTGAATTGGTCTTCCTCCAATCACCCGCCACTATTGTTTAATGTTTAGTGTCAACATGCAACTCTCCACAAAGGAAAGTCCCCAGCTGCCCAGTAACATCATGTGATCTCATCTGTGCGCTTGTCCTTGATCTTGTTAACTTTCAGTTTTACACAGGGCTTTATAAAGATTAAACCAATTAATATATTTTAGTTTATATATTTTAGTTTAGTGCTCACATAGCCTGCATTTATTTGATCCAATGTACAGCAAAAACAGTAGAATTTTGAAATATTTTTACTATTTAAAATAACTGTTTTCTATTTGAATATATTTTAAAATGTAATTTATTTCTGTGATCAAAGCTGAATTTCAGCATCATTACTCCAGTCTTCAGTGTCACATGATCATACAGAAATCACTCTAATATGCTGATTTGCTGCTCAAGAAACATTTATTATTATTATTATTATTGAAAATAGCGAAGTATAAATTTTTTCATGTTTCTTAGATGAATAGAAAGTTCAGAAGAACAGCATTTATCTGAAATAGAAATCTTTTGTAACATTATTAAATGTTTATCATCACTTTTGATCAATTTAAAGCATCCTTGCTAAATAAAAGTATTAATTTCTATAATTTCTTTACAAAAAAAAAAATTTATACTGAATCCAAGCTTTTGAATGGGATAGTGTATAATGTTACAAAAGCTTTTTATTTCAGATAAATGCTGATCTCTGGATCTTTCTATTCACCAGAGAATCCTGAAAAAATGTACTCAACTGTTTTAAATATTGATAATAATAAAAATAATAGTAATAAAAACGTTTCTTGAACAGCAAATCAGCATATTAGAAGGATTTCTGAAGGATCATGTGACACTGAAGACTGGAGTAAACATTTAGCTTTTATTATTATTATTATTATTTAAATGCAGCGCTGTGTAATTAATGTGTAATCTTTGGAAGCGGTAATACATGAAAACAGAAATATCTTTTGTGTCATGATGCTTGAACGGTTGATTTCAGGAGCTCCACAAGCACATAGAGGACGGTCTCGGCAGGAATATGTCTGAGAGATGCTCCAGTGCGATAACCGCAGCGCTGCAAACCACACAGACTGAAATGATAGGTCAGTATCTCTCTCATACAGCTCACACCAGTAAGAGCAGCAGGTTAAAGAGACGCTTCTGATCGTTCCAGAGGGCCTGAAGCCCCTGCTGCCCATCGGGATTCGAGAGCAGGTGGATAAGATGGTGCCCAGACAGTGCTTCGCCCTCAGCTACGACCTCAACTGTGACAAACTCTGCAGCGACTTCCAGGAAGACATCGGCTTCCACTTCTCCCTGGGCTGGACCATGCTGGTCAACCGCTTCCTGGGCCCCAAAAACACACGCCGCGCTCTCATGGGCTACAATGACCAGGTAGCGCATGTCACTTGAGGGCTTTTATTTATAAGACCAACGTCCTGCAGAGTTTAGCTCAAACTTAGAAGATTATAGTAATCCTGAAGACCTTGATTACCTTGTTTCAGGTGAGTGTGATTGGGTTTGGAGCTAAACTCTGCAGGACAGTGGCCCTCCAGAAGCAGGATGGGACACCCCTGATCTAAAGCGTCTTTAGGGCTGTATGAAATCTGATTGATTTTTTCTCAAATTCCTTTTTTTTTTGGTTTACTTTTTTCTGGATTAAATTTAATTTTAGTAAACAGAAAGCATGTCTAATGAATTGAAATTATGTACATAATTTAACAACTATTTATTAAAAATTTTAATTAAAATGTAATAACAATTTTAAATGTATGATTTATTTAAATATAATAATTTAATAATAACGACAATTTATTACAATATTTTTAAGGGCTAATAAAATAACATTTTCTTTGATCTTGAATTTGATTTTATTTTCCTTGTTTTCTGTTTTAATTCTGTTTTACTGGTTTATTAAATTTTATTAATGAAGGCATGGCTAATTAATTGAATTCATAAAACTTTACACATTTAATAATTTATTAAACTTTTCCCAATAATATGGCACTATGAGATTCATCTTTTTTCAGAAATTCTGTTTTTTATGCATTTAATACAAAACATTAAGCATAAAACATTAACAATTAAACTAACATTTTAAAATTTTATCAAAATTCATTTTATTTTTTGGTGAACATAGTGCTATACACGGGCCATTAAAACATGGAAGAAAAAAAACTGATATTTCTTAAAATATAGTCAATAAACAATTAAATGTGAATTAGTATTGATTCTAGAATTTAAAAAAAAATTCAAAGTCGTGAAAAAAAAAAAAAACGCAATAGATAAGTAAAAGGATTTTCCCCACTCATATATATTTCTGTCACACTTGAAGTTCAAGAAAGCCCTCATACAGTGAGCTTGAGTGATCACGTGTGTATTAGCTGACACTGTGACACTTACTCACACAGACACTAGTCCATGTCTCCATCTGAATAAGTGTACAGCCCTGCTTGTGATTTATTCATCCAGAACTTGCCAGATTCTGTGACTTTATACTGTAAATGTAATTTTTATGACTGGATTCCATGATTCCGTCTGCGTTTTCCACGTCGGGGAGATGATAGGGCCCGGCGTCCTAACTGATCAAGTGTGTGTTTTGTGTTGTCAGGTTCCCAGGCCTCTGGCCATCACTCCGGTCAGCACCAGTATGCCTCCTTTCCCTCAAGGATCCATGACCCAGGAAGAGCTGATGGTTTCCATGGTAACAGGATTGGCATCACTAACCTCTCGGACATCAATGGGCATTATAGTCGTTGGCGGAGTGGTAAGAACATAGCATATGTGACCCTGGAGCACAAAACCAGTCATAAGGGTCAATTTTTTGAAATTGAGATTTTGAGAAGCTGAATAAATAAGCTTTCCATTGATGTATGGTTTATTAGGATAGGACAATATTTGTCTGAGATACAACTATTTGAAAATCTGCAATCTGAGGGTGCAAAAAAATCTACATATTGAGAAAATCGCCTTTAAAGTCCTTAGCAATGCATATTACTAATCAAAAATTAAGTTTTGATATACTTACAGTGGGAAATTTACAAAATATCTTCATAGAACATGATCTTTACTTAATATCCTAACGATTTTTGGCATGAAAGAAAAATCTGTAATTTTGACCCATACAGTGTATTGTTGGCTATTGCTGCAAATATACCCCAGCGACTTAAGACTGGTTTTGTGGTCCAGGGTCACATATATCTCTAATGCACCAAAATGCATGTGTGCGTATATGTTTTCCACACCTGTCTTCATTTACTCACCATCATGTCATCTCCTGGTCTAAGGACTTCAGTCAGCGGTGTGATTGTGTTTATGTCTCAGATCTGGAAGGCAGTGGGCTGGAGGCTCATCGCTCTCTCTGTGGGTCTCTATGGGCTGCTGTATGTGTATGAGAGACTCACCTGGACCACAAGGGCCAAAGAGAGAGCTTTCAAAAGGCAGTTTGTGGACTACGCCAGCGAGAAGCTACAGCTCATCGTCAGCTACACGGGATCCAACTGCAGCCATCAGGTTCAGCAGTAAGTCTGAGTCTCTCTTAGCAAAGTCAGGCCGAATCCTACATGACTCAGTCTGTTTTGTAAGTCGTGTATCTCAAGTTGTCAAATCAAGGTCTTTCTCTTTGTTTGGTGCCATCAAACGGTTTTCAGGAACAACACTAAACAGCTGAATATTCCCGTTTTGTTATGCTTTTATCTTGTACATTATCATTTAAAAGTTGGGATCGAAGATTTTTTTTTTTTTTGAAGTCTGTTTTACTTTTCTATTTTAATATATTTGAACTAGTGCTGTCAAATGATTAATCATGATTAATCGCATCCAAAATAAAAGTTTTTGTTTACATAATTACATAACTCTTCTTGTCAGCTTCTCCTCACCTGATCAATGAAATCTGATCGTTCGGCACGCTGTCATGTTTGATCAATTTAGCCTCCTCAAATCATCACGACTTGCCTAAAATAAAATCTATAGATATACTAAAACAGTTCAACAATGTTTAAACTTTAAACCTAGATAAATGTGCGCTGTATCCAATAGTTTGTGCGGAGAGCAGAAGTTAAAGCGCAGGGCATGGAGGCACCAGCGCAATCAATTGCATTTTTTTCAATGGAAACAACTTAAAATAGGCCTACGCCGTCATTTTTGCTCAAAGGTAAGAGTAATACATCATTCGGAACTGTAAAGGGTCTACTTTTATTTGTGTGCACTCACAATATCAACAAAACGTTCTTAATAAAATAAAGAAAACAATGATGCGCTTTCTTGCCGTCTCGTCTTGAACAGGAGCGCTTGAATTCACAAAAAGAACCGAAAGTCAGCAAATATATATGCCTCACAGACATGATAAATATATCTATAGAAAGCTTTAAATTACTACTTAACGAAATAAATCAAATCGAAAACAAAAACTCTTTCATTATAATCATAATCCGTGAAGGTGCACTTCTCTCTAAGGCGCGTCTAATGAGGAGACGGCGAGTTAGGATCATCATCTTCATCTTTGCGTCACTGACACAGAAAACACTAGTTTATTAGTAAATAATTCAAATATCTCCTTACTATTTCCCCCAGACACATTCATGGTAATTACTTTTGCTGGGGCTTTACGGCAAGCTTTATTGCGTGTATTTGAACGCAGAACTCTTCAGCTGCGCTGACGGTACTCGCTGCTGCTGCAGGACACTAAACACCGTCGAGCACGGACCCGTGGTGTTTCCACCAGCGCGCCAATTTTTTTTTCATCACTAATTGATGGATATCTAAAATATAAAAATAAGGAGAAGCCTAAAAAAAGGCCCGAGGCCCAGCCCGCCTCTGAACTATGACGTGAAAATTGGCCCGAAGCCCGGCCCTCTGGGGACGTAAAAAAGTCGGGCTCTAATACTGCATCTTTCTGGGGGAAAAAATGCAGCGATTGATATATTTAGTTTATATATAGTTATTTTCAAAGCTTCAATGTGCTGTCAAAAAAACTTCATTATTGTTTATTTAATTCTAACAAGTTCTTGTTAAAAACTAACCAAAATTAAAAATATTTTGCTTAAAATTTCTGCACAGGAGAGACTTGGTGTTGTTTCCAAACAAAAGGAAATATATCGTTATCGGTACCGGCCAAAATGAGTTGAAAAATATCGGCATATCGGATGTCGGCTAAAATCCAATATCGTGCATCCCTAGTTTTAACTGTAGTGTCTGTTCTTTAACTCAATTAAATGATTTTTGTTACTAGAAAAAAAAAAAAAAAAACGACGGTGAGGGGCAGTGCAAGCAGCAAGCCTACTCAACTGGCTTCATATTTTTGTGGAAACCCATTGTGATACATTTTTAAACGATTCTTGGCAACACTTCACAATAAGCTTCATTAGTTGACATTAATCAATGCATTAATGTGAACTAACATTGAGTAATACATTACCGTATTTAATAATCTTTACAACTTTAAAAAGTACAACTGTTCACTGTTAGTTCATGTTAGCTCAGGTCCATTAATTAATATTAAAAGATACAACTTGGTATAATGTATTTAATAATGTTTTGGTAAATGTTGCAATTATTAATGAATGCTTTACAAATATTTTTAATCATTAGTTCATGTTAACTAATGTAGTTAACTACACTGTAAAGTGTTACTGGATTCTTGGATGAACAGAAAGTTCAAAAGAAGAGCATTTATTTGAGATAGAAATGTTTTGTAATATTATAATGTTACTTGTAGTCAACTTAATATGTTTTTTTTTTTGTATAAAGGTACTAATATCTTTTAAAAGTTGACCCCAAACTTTTGAATGGTAATGTATATCCATCAAACAAACAAATCACATCATGTAAGGTAGTTTGACTTCATAGGAAGCCTCTTAATCCGGTATAATCCAGATTGTAGGTTGTTTGATAGAACTAGAGTTAATCTGGACTTCAATGCAAATGTTGTCCTGTCATTCAGACTTTATATAAGCACTGTGATGTGAACACCACTGCTGCCCTCTAGTGGAGCAATGAAATATATGAAGTGTATGTTATGAGAGACTTGATTTCTGTAGTTGTGTTTTTCACACACTGTTTCCTTCGATCACTGTTTGTTTGTGACAGGGAGCTGGCCAGCACCTTCTCTCAGCTCTGTCAGCAGGTGGACGTGACCAGACAGCAGCTGGAGGATGAAATTGGGGATTTGAACAGCAAGATCGAACAGTTGGACGGCCTGCAGAGTAAAGCCAAGCTGCTCAGGTGAGAGTCTGTGATATCACACATCACTGTTTGATTGTGCATTTGCTGTTTAGCTGCAGTCCGTTTATAGGTTGTCTTGTTCAGGAGTAGTACACTGTGACAATATATGCACTACAGTTTAAAGCTTTGGGGACAGTAGAACCTTATTAAACCTTATCAATTAAAAAGTGCAAAATGTGAAAAAAACTTAATACTTTTATTTAGAGAGGACACATTAAATTGTTCAAAAGTGACACTAAAGACATTTATAATGTTACAAAAATTTCTATTTCAAATAAATGCTCTTCATTTGAAGTCTATATTCATCAAAAAAGGCATGAAGATCTGGAGTAGTGATGCTGAAAATTCAGCTTTGTTATCACAGGAATAAATTACATTTTAACATATATTAAATTAAGTTAAAATAAGTTTTTACTGGGTTTTTGAATAAACTAGTGCAGCTTTGGTGAACATAAAAGACTTCTTTCAAAAACATTTAAAGTAGCGCTGTTAAATGATTAACTGCGATTAATCGCATCAAAAATAAACGTTTTTGTTTACATAATATATGAGTGTTTACTGAGTTTATTTATAAATACAAACACATGCATGTATATATTTAAGAAAAAATATGTTGTTTATATATTTAATATATTTATATATAATATAAAATATAATTATATAAATGTATAAAAATATTAATATGTAAATATTTTCAAAATATATTCTGTATGTGTGTGTATTTATATATACATAATAAATAAACATGTTTCACATAGATTTATTATGTAAACAAAAACTTTTATTTTGGATGCGATTAATCGCTGGACAGCACTAATTTAAAGTCTTAAATCCCCCAAATTTTTAAAGGTAAATGGACTAAAAATGTAAGATTTTTTTTCTTTCTTCCAGTCAGAACCATATCAACATATCAAGAGATGTTTTAAAAACAGGTATTACTGGAATGATATCTAAACATTTTTATTTATAAACTCACCAGTATATACATACTAATAAATATCAATATTTACTTGCATCTATGTTTTTAGGTTTTTTTTTTTGCCCTCTGTGGTTCAAATTAGAGATGCAATTTAAATATCTCGTAAGTTAGCAGGCGTAAAACTAGTTCACTGGCCTTTGCAAAGCTTATTGGCCAAAAATAAAAAGCACATTAAAATAATTGTATTATTCACAGTTTGATCATTTTATTTTGTTAACTGAAAGCTGACAAATATTAAAAATGCTAACTACATGTTTTACGGTTCCTACAGGAATAAAGCCGGCTGGCTGGACAGTGAACTCAACATGTTTACCCAGCAGTACCTTCAGCAGGGCCGATAGAGATCCACCTGAACACTACGAGCTCCACACTGCTGCACTTTTAATATCCCCTGCAGATAATCGAACTCCTAGCCATGCTTTCAGCCATTTATTTGAGCGTACCAAATATTGCTCATCACATATTTCTTTTTTTTTTTCTATCAGTATTTTGTTTGTTTTTTTTGCATAATGAGACTACAGTGTCGTGCCACTCTGAAGAGAGAGAGCTTTCTTTAGTTTTATACACTTTGTTTCTTTTGTATTTAATACAAGGTAATTATTTATTCTTGAGTTAAGAGGTCATGTGCTTGGTGCCTCTGTGTAGATTGTGTTATATAGATTCCCAGAGAGATTTGTTAGTATGCCACAGCAAGTTGCAAAAAGTGAGATGTCTTATAAATGGTCTCCCACATGCCTTGTAATGAATCTGACTGCGTGCATCAGCTTAATGTGGGATTTCCTCTTTGGTCTTTGTCACAGATGTGACGTTACGTAAGCGTACCGCAGCGTCTCCATTCCACTCAGTGTGTGAGTCGATCTCAGCAAATATAAACAATTATATTTTTGTCACCTTGTTCTCAAAATCTTGATCTGGCAGCATTAAAAATCAAATTGTTTTGAATGAAATCAGCAATATATTCTAGTGCCTCTTCAATTTTTTTCGCCCCATACCTGCACTGTTTTACTACTAATCATTTGTTTAGTTTCAACATGGGACAAATGAACATTAATATGCTGTTGTTTATATATGAATTAGATAGAAGCAGATTTATGTAAACCTGGATGCCAGTTATGCATATCTGAAATGTAATCAGACTGTAAATGTGTGTGATGCATTACTAACCTGTTAGTTCCTGCATATGTATGATCTAGTGTATGCTAACCTGTTTCGTTTGGATTATGACGTGTGCCAAGTGTTCAAGAACGTCAGCGGGAGAAGCTCTTGTGATGTGCACTTTATATTTTGCTGCTTTTTTGCATTTGTCTCCAAAAGATCCATTAGAAAGAGAAAGGTACCTGTCAACAGTAATGTATAGGTGAGCATGCAGACCGTTGTAATTTATTGTCATTCACTATTACTGAAATGAAATAATAAAGTGACAGTTGAAAAATGAATGATAGCTTGATTTGTGTCTGTAAAGGCTAAGCTAAATGTCAGTTTTTCATTCCAAAATGATGCTTACAAAGCATTAGTTGCCGTTTTATTCTTTTAATAGGCACATACACACATAAAAAAAAATACAATTGGGGAAGAAAAAAAAATTCCTTGCAGTTTGTTTACACTTGGGGCAAAGATATCTTCACTTTCCACTCTCCTTTTTTTTTTTTTTAACAGACCCAACAGTTTTCAATGAATGGCAATGATGCACATTAATAGTTGAAGTCAAAGATCTTCATCTATCTTCATCTATTCATAAATTTTCCTCTCTAAAAATCCCAATGTCATACCATTTAGATTATATTCACAAATGTATAAATAAATGTGCAAACATGCTTCTGAATTTGGCTGAAAATAGCACCTCTCAAGCAATTTGACCATTTATGAAGCAAATAGTTACACAAGCGTATTTATTCTCTAACTGCTACTTTTTCTTTAAAAACTAACACTAGCTTTCTTTTTTCTATTCTATCTACTCGTTTTCTCTAAAAAAAACAAAAACAAAAAAACCTTGCTATGTGTACTGTGTTAGGCTAACCGAGACTTGTCATAGCGCTTGCATCTTGTTGCTCTTTTGTTGGTTTTGATTGCTTCTATTGTCCTCTTTTGTAAGTCGCTTTGGATTAAAGTGTCTGCTAAATGACTAAATGTAAATGCAAGTTACTAAACCCTGTCTTCATCATATCCAGAGTGACCTACAGTAACAGTTGATTCTGCAAGTCTGGACAAAAATATTTCAAACCTGGAAGACCTTGCATGTAATGTTGTTGTTCTCATGTATTTTTTATTTTTTTTTTGTCAGCCAAACCCCTTAAAATAAAATATTTACTTCAAATATTTATATTTCCAATAATTAACACATTCACATGTGTTTAGTTCTTTGTTGTCAGTTAATGGTCATATTGACATGCAGGTAAACAAATATTTTTAACAAATTATTTTTACATTTTTAATAATAAGCTTTTTATCAACTCACTATTTACTCTCTATTAACTCTAATGTAATATAAAAAAATGGAATATATTTCCTTTTTTTTTTTTTTTATTAATATGGTATGTTTAACGGTAAGTTTAAAACAAGTTTGATAAAGAGTAATCTAAAAAGTTTTTCTAGTTATGCATTACTCTTTGGCTAGACCTACTTTGGATATCTTTGTGTGATCTCAATCAATTCTTTAGAAATTCCTCATCTGGAAAAAAAAAAAAATCAATCAATCATTGAAATCATGGAGTCTTTAAGTGCATGTGGGAACTCTTTAAAGTGTTTCGATAACTCTTCTTTAACTTTCTTTGAAATAAAAGACCCACACATCTTTATTTTTTTCCCCCAATGAAATCTCACTTTCTCTCCTGTAATGTTGCAAAAGAGAAATCAGGGGCCTGTTTCATAAAACAAGTTTAGCAAATAAGCCAGGTTCATTTCAGTTAGTCTGATTTATTTCCAGTTGATTTGGTTCAAAATAAGTCAGACTAACCAAAATAAACCTGGCTTGTTTGGTAAACTTGTTTCATGAAACAAGCCCCTGGTTGAGTTTAAGCCCCTGCTCACTAAGCTTGTTTTGTTAGCTTTAATCTGTTCAGCAAGCTCTCTGAAATGCTTGCATCTGAAAAATTCATGAAAACATGTTTTCTGTGACATGATTTGTGACATGATGCTTGTGATAGTATCTCGGATGTCTCTTAATTGTAGAAATAAGTAAATAAAGTTGTACATTTATGAATATTTTGAGATTACGAAGTGTTTTTTTTCTCTCCGCCCCTAGTGGATTTGCTATTGGCTGTTGATGCATATTATGAAATTAAGATCCATGATCATGTATTATGATAATGGTACAATGACTTCACTTTCTGACAGGCACAATACATTTTAATGTACTACTTAATTAAAGGAAACTAATTAAAGGTCCTTTAAGTTGGACATTAATATGCCAAGGCTGAAAGTTTCAATTTGTTGTATAATTAATCAAATTATTTTGGAGACTTCAGCAATTTAAACACATTTTGGAGAAAGAAAAAAAAGTTTATTTCAATATTTAGTGTACTCAAAGTGTCTCTGTTGGGCAGAGATCATTTAGGTCCTTTGAAAAGTATAAATAACAATTTTTACACACCTTATTAGTTTTTAAACATGTTCGACACAGAAGTGTATTGGTGAGTAAAGCCAAACTTTGGAGCTGTTGTCCATCCATAAGACCCGGAAGTAACGTCCAAAACATGTTCAAGCCCTAATTATTATCCGAGCCATTACATGAAAAACCTCCATTTATAACCCTGATGTTTCAGTTTTCAAACAGTAATTAAGGCCTTAATGAACACAGCTCTGCTGCCCCCACCTCACATCCCTGAGCTCATTTGCATGTTAATTATCATTAGCGTCATGGGGGGAAAGGGCCCATAACAGCTAAATTAGCAGCTCAATCATGTTTTTGGCTACTCAGAGTGTCACTGAAGCACAACAGGCCGTAATATTCAGTCTAAAACCACCTTGTGCTCCTTTTCCTTTCTGAAAAGGACAAACTTTAAATTAGCCTAGATTGAAAAGCTGTTTTCACACCGGACCACTCAAAAGTGTGGGATTTTACTGTGAAAACTTTTGAAAACTTTTGAAAAGCTCCAATTTAAAGTCCAATTTTTTTTCCACAAATCGCAATAGTCTTTAGTACTAGGCTACTACTTCTGCTGCTGCTAAAACTAATAATAAAATATTCAAACGCATGCGAACATGGCTATTTAATAAAAGAGACTTTACTGAAGTGTGTAGGCCTATATGTCAAACCAAGAGTTGAGTGGTGTCTCTGAGAGGTGGATTTGCTCATGTTAATGACTCTGAACTGTTTTACCAAAAGAGGGCGACAAAGCATCACATTTCACATTGGAAGAGCTCACCGTGCAAATACTGCAGAATGAAATCTTTCTTTACTAATCAGGGACATGTGCAATGCTAATATGCTTATTAAAATTACTTATTGATTTGTTTATTTAAACAAGTGGACTGAATAAATCTTCAAAAATGGGGTCATTTGAGTGTATTTGTTTGTTGTAGATCACAGTAGAAGATTGATTCAATGCAGTTCTGTGTAATACATTTCAAGTTTAGACACTACTGTTAATTTTTTTTTTTAATTATGTAAATATGGTCATAAGAATTTAACCCCCGCCCCCCTCAATCACCTGAATCTATAAAATTAATCCTATCATTTTACAGATTAAGGTGTGACCACTTTACTCATTCAATTAATAATACAGTGGACATTTGTGACCCTGGACCACAAAACCAGTCATAAGGGTCAATTTTTCGAAATATCAGCTGAATAAATGATACAACTATTTGAAAATCTGAATCTGAGGGTGCAAAAAAAAAAAAATCAAAATATTGAGAAAATCGCCTTTAAAGTCCTTAGCAATGCATATTACTAATCAAAAATGAAGTTTTGATATATTTACGGAGGGAAATTTACAAAATATCTTCATGGAACATGATCTTTACTTAATATCCTAATGATTTTTGGCATAAAAGAAAAATCAATAATTTTGACCCATACAATGTATTTTTGGCTATTGCTACAAATATACCCCAGCGACTTACGACTGCTTTTGTGCTCCAGGGTCACATTTGTGTTCAAATTAAATCAAAGATTTAAAAAAAAAACCTTTTTTTTTTCCCTCATGGGTTTAGGTTAACAATAAAAGACAGGAAAGTGGGAATAATTCTGTTGAAGAATAAACAAAAAAGTATTTAATGTCTCTGAATGTCATTTTAATGTTAGACTCATGGATCCAATTAAAAAAATTTTTTTTTATTTTATATTAAAAGATTTGTTGGTCATATTTTGAGCCTGTGTAAAGAAATGAATCGTGGCTTGGTTACAATGATAACAAGACTCTTATTTTATAATATTATAACACTGTTCATATTTACCATACCAATAGATGCAGCACCTTTTTCATGCAGCTTTTTCTCAGATTGTGCCTTAAAATAGGCTAAATGATTAGGAAGTCATTTTAGAAACTGCTCATCCACACCTGAGACCCTTATAATGACCCAACATACGACAAAGGTTTTGGAAAATGGATAAGTGTTGGATGTATGGATGCATTTTAGAAGATTTGATTTGAATGCAGTCGTTTATATACAATAAGCACACAGAGTGAGAGCGGAGCTGCAGAGCTCATGTTCAGACTCCTGCAGCACAGATGCTCATTCACGATGGGAGATAATACGTCTGTAAATCACAAGCCTGATCTATGGATATTTCATACATCCAGTCATCTTGTTACTGATATAATACAAGGTACTCTTGATTTGCACTGGTTAAAGGTACAATCCATTGAGCTGCGTTTTTACCACTAATAAACCACCAGGTATCGACATTAAACTGCATTTCTACAGCAGTTATTGACATCTGACCAATAGATTTCTGCCCATGTGAAAAAGAAGTGCACTTAATTGTATTGAAAGTGCACTTCTAATATAACTCCTAAAAGCTTTTAAAAACTGATAATAAAATATGAATGAAATAAAAGGCCACTTAAGTATACTTAAAGACAATTTCATGACAGTTTCTTAACACACTTAAGTGCACTTTTAAATTGTACACTTGGTATTAATATCAAATTAACAGTTTTACCTTAAAGTATATTTTAAATCATTAAATTTGAATAATTTTGCCATGCTTTAAAGAAGTTAACACTTATTTTAAACACTTATTTTGATGTGCTAAAGTACAAAATGGGTCAAAAAACATTCTTAATTTCAACTAATTAGTTTAATATAAATTTAAATTATAATAATTTTCATTTAATTACAAATAAAATGTCCACAAACATTTACTTCATGCTTAAATATATTATTTTAAAGTAATATATTTCTATAATAATGTACTTCCATACACTGTAAAAAAAAAAAAGTTGAGCCAACTTAAAATTTGAAGGCAACCAGCTTCAGCAGATTTTTGAGTTTTCTCAACTTGTTGTTTTAAGTTTATACAACAAAAAGTTGAGAATCTCCTACAAAAATTAGTTGAGAGAACTCAAAAATATGCTGAAGCTGGCTGCCTTAAAATTTTAAGTTGGCTCAACTTTTTTTTTTTTTTTTTTACAGTGTAGTATGGCAAAAAATACTATGGAAGTCAATGGCCGCCAGCAACACTGAAAAAAAATGATACTCATTTTTTTTTTTTAAGGTAAATGCTGCAAACGGTTTATTTTAGCTACATTTAATTAAAAAAAAAATAGTCAACTAAATTTGTTTATTTAAATGTAGCTAAAATAAATTGATTGCAACCACTTACCTTAAAAAAAATATATAGTAAATTCAATGAATCATTTTTTTTCAGTGAACTGTTTGTTACCAAAATTCTTTGGAACAATGTGGCGGGTAAATTATGACAGAGTTTTCATCTTTGGGTGAACAATACTGAATCTTAGTCTTAAAAAAAAATGCATGTAGTGCTGTGCCATAAAGATAACAGTAAATAAAATAAATATTGATCTACTAAAATCATTGTTAATATCATAATTCTCCAGACACTTATGGTTGACTTATTTCTGTTTGTTATGCAAAGCTTTAGTGCTGTATATTCATGCTGAATGTAAACCCCTAAGGGTGGTCTCATCATTGCAGGTTTATGAACCTATTTTCACACCTAACGGCCTAATTAAGTGGGACTGACATTAAATGGGTGTAATTTAGTCCAGGGCTGTGCCAAATCTGCGACCGCTGTGGATCATCAGTGTGGATGTTGATGCTGCTCACCAAACCCAAACTCCTGCTCCGTCCTGGATTCCACTGGACGGATGAATAGATGGAGGACAGGGAAATTTGATTTGGAATGAGAGCATGTCTTCCTGGAGCGAGATGTGCGTACACAGCTGTGTAAATAACAGAGTTTATCCTGCATCACCTGCAAGCAATGAAAGCAGCGCTTCAGCGTTCTGCTCAGAGAAGATCCGATGCCAGCCCGAGTGAGCCAGAGCAGATGAATGGCATCTAACGCATTCCAATAATTAATCACAATAACAATCAATCAAAAGATCCAAAAGCATTCTGTTTGTACTTTTAAGCAATATTAAAACAATATTAATAAGCATTCATAGTGTTTGCTAAAGTCACCGTCACTATTTTTCTGATTTTCATGGATGAAGCAATGGATGACACAAGAGCACACTAGCCATGACATATCAATGTTCTCATGCATAAATCATGCACAGCGTAAATATACTGTTCAAAAGTTTTAGGGTCAGTAAGATTTTTAATGCTTTTTATTCAGCAAGGATGCATTAAAGCCTATAAATAATCACTCATCTTTTGAACCTTCTAATCATCAAAGAAAAAAAAGCATCGCAGGTTCCACGAAAGTTGAGTTTCTTGAGCAGCAGATCAGCATATTAGACTGATTTCTGAAGGATCATGTGACCCTGAAGACTGGAGTAATGATGCTGAAAATTCAACTGCGCATCACAGGAAGAAATTACATTTTACAATATATTCACATAAAAATTGTTTTTTTAAACTGCAAAAAATATGAGTGTTTTTACTGTATTTTTAATCAAATAAATGCAGCCTTGATGCGCATAAGAGACTTCTTTCAAACATGTAAAAAATACTAACCCCAAATTTATGGTATACAGTATATCCACTGTATTACATCATTTTTCAAAAACATTTTCATGTATTGCATTTTTTTAATCATGTATACATTATTACTTCTTTCAAATTATTGTATTCCTTTGTACACTGTAAAAAAAAAATAAAATGTTCCAAAAAGTTGTTTCAACTTAAAATAATTTGTTACCCCGCTGACTTAAATTTTTTAGTTTAGTCAGCTTGAAGTTACGCAATGTTAATTTAAGGGACAACTGGAATATTTTAGTTGAATAAACTAAAAATTTTAAGTCAGCGGGGTAACAAATTATTTTAAGTTGAAACAACATTTTTTTTTTAGTTCAAAAAGAGCTAGAATATGATTCTATCTGATTTATAATAATAACGTTTTTTCAGTTTCAGAAAATTTTGTTCTACCTTCTTCCTCACATATTAACCCTTTATTAACAGCCCTGAAAACTTACTCTGACTTGAATTTTTAGAGAGAATATATTGCAAAACAAATGTAAGGAGTTTATACAAAATTATAAAACAATAAGGGGTACTGTAGTTCACCCCAAAATGAAAATTGTATCTTCATTATGCGCCCTCATGTTGTTCCAAACCTGTATGAATTTCTGGTAACACTTTAGAATAGGGAACACTTATTCACTATTAACTACGACTTTTCCCTCAATGAACTCCTAATTTGCTGCTTATCAATAGTTAGTAAGGTAGTTGTTAAGTTTAGGTATTGATTAGGGATGTAGAATAAGGTCATGTGGAATAAGGCATTAATATGTGCTTAATTACTACTAATAAATGGCTAATATTCTATTAATATGCATGCTAATTAGCAACTAGTTAAGAGACCGTAAAATAAAGTGTTACCGAATTTCTTTCTTCTGTTGAACACAAAAGAAGATATTCTGAAGAATGCTGGAAACCAAACACTTGCCGGTAGCCACTGACTTCCACAACATTTAAGTTTCATTTTTGGGTGAACTTTCCTCTTAATTTGACCAAACTCCTGCAAAACAGAGCAATACTTTTAAAAAGTATTTAATCGATTTCTAAATCAGCCATTAAAACGAACAAAGTTGGACTGCATATAATAGAATTATTCCCCCTCCATTATTTAGCCTCCAGCCGAAACTGTGGTTGTGATTATATCTGTCTGTGGTGTCAAGACGCTTCGGAGGGGTTTTATCCAATGATATCAGTTCCCACAGAAATATTTCCCGTCACACAAACGAGGGCGGGTGGATCGTTGCTGTCTGAGGTTTTATATTTCCATTAACCCGATGTGTGTGTAATAGCTCTCGTTTTCTTGTTTCGTTCCGTTTTATACGCTAGCCGTGTTCTTTAAGAGCTTTAGCTAACAGCGCTTGGCTTGGCATGCTGAAATGTCCCTCTTTGATCTCACATCTTGGCTATCGTTTAAGCGCAGCCTGGTCATTGCGGTTTGATTTTACAGCCGCAACCCGGTGCAGACAGACTAATGTCTATTAAAATCGTGCCACTGAAGATAAGCATGCGGACAGATAGGCAGCAGTCGAATAGAAGCCACTGCAGCGCAGTGATTGGTCAATGACAGCACGCGCTATTAAAGCCAAACATGCCAGCCGGAGCTGCGCTGATGTCATGTATGAGCTGAGGGTGGGCACCGAGGGACAATATGCTCTTTATACATGCTGCTGCGCTCCAAGGCAGAAACATTGTTCGGCAATAAAACATTCAGGAATCAAAACCACATGCTCCGAAGTGTAGGACACGCTTTACATCGCACTGCGAAGCTGTTGCGCGACTGGGGACCGCGGGCTCCCGAGTCATGCCACGCTGGTGTTGGACATTGCACGTTTTCATTTGTATCAGGAAGCTGAAATGAAGACCAGACTCGCTCTGAGACGGGCTGCAGGGGTTTATGGAGATTCCAGGCGCTGTGGAACAGATCGCTTTGACTTGACTGTTTTGACAGCTTCACAATTTGCTGCGTTTTGTTAACTACCGTTAACACAAAACAGAGTTTTTTTTTCTTCTTTTTCTCCTAATGCTGACTATTGCACAGTAAAAAGTATGATCTATAAGACTATACTTTTTAACTATACTTTTTTTTACCCAAGTGTCCGAAAACATTATATTTATAAACTAAGGCCCGGTTTCACAGATGGAGTTTAGACTAAGCCAGGATTAGATCATAGTTCAATTAGGACATTTAAGCAATTTTTATAAACATGCTTAGAAATAAACATTACTGTTGTGCATCTTGAGACAAAACAAAGGCACTGATATATTGTAAGATCAGTCAGTGCAAGTTTCTTTCAGTTGAAACAACTCAGACTTACATTTTAGTCTAGGAATAGGCTTAAGCCTTGTCTGTGAAGCCAGGGGTAAATGTAATGTTTTCGGACACTTGGGGCCTAACTGCATATGGAAATTTAAATGAAAATAGATTATAGATTAAATTGATATTAAATGCAATTAGGTGAACTAAAGAGTGCCTTTTACCCACTTAAGTAGAATTTAAGTACATATTTACACACTGTAAAAAAAAAATTGAGCCAACTTAAAATTTTAAGGCAACCAGCTTCAGCAGATTTTTGAGTTTTCTCAACTTGTTTTAAGTGTATACAACAAAAAGTTGAGAATCTCCTACAAAAATTAGTTGAGAGAACTCAAAAATCTGCTGAAGCTGCTTGCCTTAAAATTTTAAGTTGGCTCAACTTTTTTTTTTTTTTTTTTTTTTTACAGTGCATATAATTTCATAATGAAAAAAGCGTAGGCTACTGTCCTTACAGCTTTTATATCATTTGTAAGTCATGTGTTTGTAATGATAAAGTTGAAATTCAGTGCATTTAAAATATATACCGATATTAAATATAATGTTGAATAACACACTTCAGATAAAATGATAATTAAGTACTTTACATGTACTTTAGCTGTGTTTGTCAACATTATTAAACAATGATTTAAAAGTTTTAATTTGACATTATTACAAAGTACGATTTTTAAAAGTATATTTAAGTGTGTTAAGGAACAGTCATAAAAAACTACTCTCTTTTATTTCATTAATATTATTTTATAAAAATATTTATAAAAATATTATTTTATAAACACTGTAAATAAACCATCCAACTTATAGACACAATTTTTACTCAGAAATTGCTAAGAAATAATTACATTAAATCAATTAATTAAATAAATAAACTTTATAAACAAGTAACACATTGCATTAAATGTGCAATTTTAAGGGTTTTCTTACAAAGTATACTGCAATAATCTTCGTTTTATTTAATTAATTATTTCCAGTGTACAGTTAAAAAACTATAATTGCAATACAATTTAATACAATTAAGTGCATTTTTTTCATAAGAGAATTTAATGTGCTTTTATTATATTTTAATTTCAATTTTCTTTTATTCGATTTTTTGTTTATTTATTTCTGTATAGCATGTTTAGTGCACTGCATGCATGTCTGCAAAAGTTTCAACTGGACATATTCACCTCACTTCTGTTTGCACAGATACAACATTCAGCCTTTGCAGCACTTTTTTGTTTATAGTATTTTTCATGCATTGGATGCATATTTGCATAACATGCAAAGAAGCATTTGAAATGTTTGTTTTCTTAACGAGATGCAGGAGGCAAAGAGGTGACCAAGTGCATCTGTGTCTCCTGCCAGCTGTTGCTCTGCAGCCAATGCATTTTATCCCTCTCCGATAGCCTCGTCGTTAAACAGCCTGGAAAAAAAAGCCCAGAATTTAGAGAAGGGTTTCAGAATGAATATATTTTACTGCTTTTATTTAAAGATGCCTCTAACTGCAGGCGTAATTTCCCCACTCATAAGTTTACACGATGTGGAATTGCATGCTTTCTCAAAAGTGGCTGGCTTTCAAGACACACAATTAAAGCGCGCCGCAGTGGGAGGCAGGGGCCCCTCGTTAAAATCAGAGCTAGCGCGCGCCTGTTAGCCATGCATGGAGATACAGTCAAACAGGTAACAGAATTTTACATCGCTCGCCCCGAGCCATGCCTGAACCCCTGACCTCTGGGCCGCCCAGCCGTGTTTGAGTTTCTAAGCAACCGCCGCACGTTTGGATTAAGTTACGAATAATCAGGTTTTCCTTTCCTGAAGCCACTGCTCTGACATGGCTGATGCTGGGCTTCACAGGAAGAGTTTACAGAGTTTGACTCTTCAGACATAAAAACAGATTCAGTTGCTGTGTGGATAGCAAAGCTGTACGTAACGAATAGACTGTATTCAGAGAATAGAATAGAATAGAATAGAATAGACTGTATCTGTATTCAGAGAGTAGAAACTGCATAAGCATTCCAAAGGAGAAGCAAAAGGAAAAGGAGTTTGTGATGCTTCTCTTTTGATTTTCAGATGTAGAAATAAGTAGTAACACTTAAGTTGAGGGACCATTTCTCACTATTAAGTAGCTGCTTATTAGCGTGCATATTACTAGCATATTGGCTGTTTATTAGTACTTAAAAAGCACATATTGATGTCTTATTCTGCATGACCATATTTTAGATCCCTAATCCTATGCCATAACTAAACTCAACAACTGACTATTCATAAACAGCAAATTAGGAGGAGGCAAAAGTTGTAGGTAATAGTTATTTAACAGTGAGAATTGGTCTCCAAACTAAAGTGTGACCAAAACAGGGAAGAATGTGAAGCTAAAGCTGTTAATATGTTAGTGTACAACAGTATGAACCTTTAAGTTTATAATGGATTTTGAAGTAATTTATTTGCTAAGGTACATGCAAACACAAATATTACAAGTCTGTATATAACGTATATCAACAACCTTTTACACGTACCATTTACATATGTGACATTTTAGCCAATTAAAATCACTAACAGAGGCTCAGCTTTATCCTTAAATCCAGGTTTATGAAGCTGAAGCTGCCATGTACTGAGAGAGAGAAAAAAAAAAAAGTAAACTAGAAACTGGTTTTATTCAAGTCCAAAATGATTATTTAACATTACTGAACCAACCTATATACTGTACAGTACATCAATTTTATTAACAAAACAATGTTTTAATGGGTTAAACTGGGTAGAAATAGCTCTTTAAAGGTAGTAACTTCAGGTAACCACTTTTTACAGTGTAGAATAAACATATCATATATTTAAGAAATGAAAAATCTAATTGGTTGAGCAGGAGATAACCTTAAAGGGTTACTCCACCCCAAAATGAAAATTTAGTCATTAATCACTTACCCCCGTGTTGTTCCAAACCTGTAAAAGCTTCGTTCGTCTTCGGAACACAATTTAAGATATTTTGGATGAAAACCAGGAGGCTTGTGATTGTCCCATTGACTGCCAAGTAAATTACACTGTCAAGACCCAGAAAAGTATGAAAGACGTCGTCAGAGTAGTCCATCTGTCATCAGTGGTTCATTCACAGATACGTCTTCTACGTGTATTTACGCTTTGATTTGAATGAAAACAGCGTATCCGTGTGGTGCGGCGGACACAGAACAGCGTACGCTGTTTGCGTCCAGCAGATATTCTCCAAAATGGCTCTACGCTGAACCAGAGGAGACGAATTGTTGAATAAAGTCGTTAATTTTATTTTCTTTGCGTACAAAAAGTATTCTCGTCGCTTCATAACAGTCAGATTGAACCACTGATGGCAGATGGATTATTTTGATGATGCTTTTCATACTTTTCTGGGTCTAGACAGTGTTAATTGTTTGGCAGTCATTGGGACAGTCACAAGCCTCCTGGTTTTCATCCAAAATATCTTAAATTGTGTTCCGAAGACGAACAAAGCTTTTACGGGTTTGTAACGACATGGAGGTAAGTGATTAATGACAAAATTTTCATTTTGGGGTGGAGTACCACTTTTTATAAGAGAATCACTTATAAAAGGAAAATGCTGATCAGAAAACTTTTTCAACAGAGATAACAGTTATGGTAACACTTTAGATTAATGAACACCTTAGTAAGTAGTTGCTGTATATGTTTAAGTTTAGGTATGGGGTCGGGTTAAGGGATCTAAATTATGGTCATGCATTAATGAGCCATTAATATTTGTTTTATAAGTACTGATAAACAGCCAATATGCCAGTAATTTGCATGCTAACAAGCAACTAGTTAATAGTAAATAGTGTTCTCTAATCTAAAGTGTTTCCAGAGTGATTAAGAGTTAGAAGTTACAGTTACAGTCATATTGGTCATATAGGTCACCATTAAATAATACACACTGTACAGAACATTTAAACACTTTTATAAATAATTTTCACAATGTTGGAGTTTCCTTACCTTCATCATCAATGATCCTGTGCATACTCATCCTGGAAAAATAGTTGTCTTTCTGGGAAGAGGATTCAGAGTTTTTCTTGGCTGTTTCATTTTCGACAATTGAGGACGTTCTGCTCATCTTGGAGGCTGTTAGGGATGTGTCATTTAGACAGCACTTAACATTTTTATTCATTCTGATGCTGTTTATGAAGCTGAAGTGATTTAAGGTGTCAACAATACAAACCATACAAATCAGAATTAATAGGGAACATTCCTGAAATCGGGGGTGTTTTAATGTTTCGAACTGAATACCTTTTTTTTTTTTTTTTTTTTAAATAAATCTTGTCCCAAGATTATTCCAGCAGGTGACATTCCTTCATTTCCTTTCCAAAGAATGTATTTCATTTAACAAAGCTATGGCTTGTTCAAGTCTTAAATTTGAGTTCAAGTTGAGTCAAGGTGAGTTAAATGGATAAGAGTCTATATCGAATCACAAGTCTGTTCTCAGATTTACAAAAAACAAACAAATAAAAAAACTTTGAACGTCATGAGTTCTTTATGTACATCTACTTATTGCAGTATTTACACTAAATGGGTAATAACCTAACCCTAAAACCATGTTGTTACCTTATATTACTGTAAGTACACATATTGTAAATAAAGCGAAAACTTTCTTCATTGCCTTGATAATATCTTAAAGGTTCACTATGAAAGATTTTTGTTGGTTAGAAAAATGATAAATATTATGCACGTATATAAAAGTGTGCTCGAAATGATGACAGAATCAAGTGATAGAATTGTAACAGTCAGGTCAGATTTTGCAGGAAATGTCAGTTTTACGTCATTTGTCTTTGCATAGTTACATAACATCAGTATATAAGCAGTTTAAGAGTAGATCGACTTATTTGGGTCATTCACAATGATATTGTTGAAATCAGGCTGACTTGTTTTAATTTGCTATTCCTCTTTCCAGTGGGAAATGATTTTAAATGTAAAAGGTAACAAAATTATTTAGAAGTTTGTGATAACTGCATACTAAAAACACATTTATATGCTGTCACATTTGCCAAGATTGTCGCTTGATAGAACTATAGTCAAAATTCATATACATATGTATATATTAGTGCTGTCAAACGATTAATTGCATCCAAAATAAAATTTTTTTTTTTAACATAAAATATGTGTACTGTGTATACTTATTATTTATATAGAAATACACACACATGCATGTATATATTTAAAAAAAATATGTTATGTTTGCATATTAAATATATTTATATATAATATAAATTATATGAATATAAATATATACATGTAAATACATGTAAATATTTTCAAAATATATACTGTATGTGTGTGTATTAATATATACATAATAAATACACACACACATATATATATATATATATATATATATATAGACAGTACACACACATATATTATGTAAACAAAAAACTTTTATTTTGGATGCGATTAATCGTGATTAATCGTTTGACAGCACTAATATATATATATATATATATATATATATATAATAAAACTAATAAACTGTTGCCTTCTCAAATCATGTGCATAGAATGACTATAGACCAGACTAAGTCTTTATGCAGTACTTTATGAGTAGAGATTCTCTTCCTGCTAAGAAATTAAAATCATTTAATTTGCCCTCTCCAGTGTGATCATTCAGAAGAACTGAAATTGTTAACACTGCTGGAGGTGAAACATGTGACCTTTCATAAAAGCAGTTTTACCTCAGAAAATGTATTTCACATAAAAAATCCAGATTACCTTTGATGCAATCATGGATCAAATGTGACAAAGAGTCATTTATTGAACTGTAATTTATGGTAACACTAGGGTCTCTTAACTAGTTGCTTATTAGCATGCATATTACTAGAATATTAAGCACATATTAATGCCTTATTCTACATGACCTTATTCTACATCCCAAATCTTACACGGAAAAAAAAATGTGTAATTTTAAAATAAAATTTAAAAAAAATAAAAAAAAAAATTGTAAAATTTTGTAAAAATGCTACTGAAAAAAACTGTTAATAGGTTAACAGTATACACAGGGAAAAACTGTAAAAGATCTAACCAGACATTTCATGTAATTTTACAGTAAAATGCTGTTAATTGAACAGTTTTTAGAAGTAAAAAATAACAAATCAATGTATAATTTACAGTCAAAAACTGTAAACTGATATTCCCAGAATTCCCTGCGTGACACTCCACATTTGAAAGTATTTTGTTTAAATAATCATGTTTTTTAATAGTTTTTGTTATCAGTTATGTACATTTGGGCTTTATGTTACATCTTCTGTTGTTTAATGAAAGTTTATTGCATTATTTAAGTATCGTGTGTTACCATGATGGTGTTTTGTGTTTGCATGAATGACTCTGTGCACCTTCTATATATTAGTATATACTTCTGCTTGTGGCGAAGCTACTTGTGATGAGCTTTGATTCTTCATGTGGCTTTCTCTTTTACCACCTGCATTATTATGGTG
The DNA here is from genome assembly GCA_021397915.2 of Tor tambroides. Taxonomy (NCBI): domain Eukaryota; kingdom Metazoa; phylum Chordata; class Actinopteri; order Cypriniformes; family Cyprinidae; genus Tor; species Tor tambroides. Next base: position 59,826 of record JAFVLL020028447.1, read on the forward strand.
GTTGTCAGTATGTTAAAGGTACAAAACAGATTTTAATAGCAGTGTGTGTTGTTGAATTTAGTGGTTTACATTCAAATTTCCTTGTTTGTAAATTACAGTTTTATACTGTAAATTTTACAGTTTTGTTCTGTAAATGTGTTTACAGTTTTTCTGTATTTTTTTTACAAAATTATTCTGGCAACCACAGCTGCCAAAATTATTTTTTAAAAACTACAGAATTTTTTTAAAGTGTACCCAATACCTAAACTTAACAACTACTTTACTAACTATTAATAAGCAGCAAATTAGGAGTTTATTGAGGGAAAATTCATAGTTAATAGTGAATATGTGTTCCCTATTCTAAAGTGTTACCAGAGTATCAGATGTTTTGACACCACAAAACCTGTTCCAAAGCCTACTGAAATTCCTGATCTTCAGTCACATTTTGGCCAAATACTTGGGCAGCTGCATTTATGGTTTGAGGAGAAGTCAATCCCTGAACGCATTACGACAAGCACAGTGTCACCTATGTAACCCAGTATTTAGGTATGCAATGAATTTTTCTGCTTGTAAAGTATTATGTTTTTAGCTTAGCGATATGCTAACACAGTGGTTCTCTGTTGTGGTACTGCCCCACCATATTTTATATCACACCTGACTATTTAACACATCTGATTTGGCTCCGAGCTGAAATATTTGACTCAGATATGAAAGATATTCAAAATATGCATTGCTGGGAAACTCCAAGACCACAATTAAGGACCACTGGATTATTGGAATCAATTAACTCTCTCTCCATCAGTGTTTTTAAAAGTTGCCAGCCATCGCCAGCATTTTTGATCATTATGATGAAAACTTCATGCCCCACAGAATATTTTGTTATAAGGATATCTGAACATGCATTATGTCAAAAGAAAAACTAACTCCATGCATTTTTAATCAGCACGAGACTACATCTGGATCGGATTCAGAATGGATTAAATCACTTCCATCAACACCCCCAAAGCTTGCACAATCAAATACCTCTTCCTGGGTCGGCATTTTATTCAGTAACATTTTGATTTGATCTATTATTATATAGTTTTGATTTATATGCTGTTTAAGGTTTGATGATGGTGTTATTTTACATACGAATCTGCTTATATCCTGCATACATACTATCACTTGTTTCTGCTTCTTCTTTGCCCGTGTTCTGAGCTGGAGATTCTGTACTTTTTCAGAAGATGTGTAATAGCGCCCCCTACCGTATAACAGTGAAAACACAGAAAGCCGGAAAATTCTGTCAATGGTGGCGAAGTTGAGCTTATCTAGAGTGAAATTTCAAATTGGTCACCTATGAGCTTCCAATAGGAGCACAATTTTTGTGTTTAGGCTTTTTCAACTTCAAGATAAAAAGTCCCTACACAGATTTATTTGATTATGGGCCATGAACTTCCATCATTGAGCAGAAGTTCAATAAAAAAACAAAACAAAACAAAACAAAAAAAAAACACGTTGCTGTCTCTTCCAGAAGTGGACTATTGGAATTTCTGTAAAAATAAGAACTGTTTGTCTCGTCTTGACTGTTAGAAGAAACTCCAAGAGTCCCTTAAGCACTTTCCAGCTTTTTTCTTCTTTTTTCCAAGGATTACTTTACAGCTCGCCAGTGACATACCTCTAAATGTCTGTCTGTCCAAAACAAACACCAGTAGATCCTCTCGTTCTATTCTTTACGCTGAAGCCTGCTCCCCCCCTCCCTTTGCCTTGTCTCCTCTTCCATATTCCAGAATTGCCAATCCCAATCTAATTTATGGAATATTTTCAAGGTAACCATATACGCAGAGCATCGGCGATAACATCTCCAGGCCCCCGTGACAGGCAGGAACTGTGCAGTGCATAGTTAATAACATAAACTCCCGCACAGGCCAGTCGAAGAGAGAGGGCTAGTGAGGAGAAAGAGAGAGGCAGTCAGAGAAACCGGTTTACGACGTAATTGGGACCATGTGAGCTTCCCCCAGCGGAGGATTAGCAAAGAAACGGAACTCTGCTAGGCCTCGAGATCGCTTTCAATTAGATGCGCCCAGGGCAAGTGAGACAGAGGCGCTTGGTGAAAGATTCGGCATGAGGAGAGCATGAAGCGTCCCTGGCTGGAGGAACCCTGGTTGGGGTGAGCGTGGGGTCACGTCCAAGTGTTGCTAATAGAAGATAATGTGCTACGTTCGTGCATCAGGCAAGGCTGGTTGTATTTTTGGCTACCCAGACTCATTGGAAATACATGCCTCTACCTACATTTCTGCAAAAAACGAAAACAAAAACGTACCTATATGTATGAATCGGTGCAGGTTGCAATTGAAATGAACACTAGAGGCAGTAAAACATTTATATCTTTTTGCATAAAGTATGATTTACAGGGCCAGAGTTTTGATTAAGAAAGCCTAATTCCTTCCAGTTCCAATGTATGTTATGACTTGATGCTGCAAGATTGAAAACTGATACTTCTGAACGTTAGCGTCACATACAATGCTTCATATGTATGGGTTTTCTAACATGGTAAGTTTGCTCTGTAGCTCACCCGATACGGAGTTGCACTAGAGAGGTGAAGTGCTCCAGGATGAATCCTGTGAAACTACAGTTTGACAAACAACTCAAATTCCTGTAAGTTAACATTTGCAAAGCATCAGCTTTGGTTGCATAAGCAAATACATTTTTATAGCACTTTTGTTATTTTCCAACCTTTTAGTATTAACCTTTTAGTAACACTCAGCGGGCATTACAATTCTGAACCGCCGCAATACGTCCCATAATAAAATACAATGCGTAATAAAATAAAATACAACACGTGCCAGTACGTAATAAAAACATAGCCATGCATGGTCACATATTGAACGCGCATTTTAGTGTCCACTCACTGGAGATTTCATTTTGAAACTGCTGCGAAACTTGCAGTAAGGTTCGTAATATCGGTGTTGCAGAAGCGTTGCCACAAACATGTATTTCCAATGAACCTGGGTTGATTTTAGGGGATTTTACTTGCAACTGATGAGCATGCAGCATAAATAGGCTGGATGAGGGATGATGCCGGCTGGAATAGGGCTCTTACTGGTAGAGGTAACTTCAAACGTTAGGGCTTAGCTGTAATAGAAGATGGCACTAGCATGATTTCAAACTTTCCATGCCAATCTTATCAGTCAAAGCAGGCTTTCAAAAACTAAAATGGATTCAACATGTGTTGGACTTTCAGAACCAATCATCCAATGTCTGAAGCAACACTCCTGCCAAGATGCCTCGAGTCATTACTTGAAACCCAATGAAAAGAAAGGTGGCTTACATGTTTATGTAACATTTGCGAGTAGTCTGTAAGAAATGCATTTCGTCACACATGATGAATAAAGAGGCTTGTCAGAGACTACATGCTAATGTTATTGCTATGACTTAATCAGAGCTGTGTCATTGACATTGAGTAGATATGCTTTCAGTCAATCGGTAGTGAATGGATGTACAGGAGGTTTCTGCTTATGTCTGGCTCTGCTTGGGCACAGATGGCTGAAAGCAGCTCTGCTAATGGCTCAATTATTACACGCACAGCCTGGCATTGGCCCAACAGGTGGGCTTAGCGAGTCCCCATTGGCGAGCCAGTTATGACTTCTGCAAATGGAAAAACTAAGAACCCATTATGATGTTTCATTGGTAATTAAAAAAGTTAGGAGGCGCATTAAAAAGATTCATTGTATAAACACTCCACTATAATGGTCTTACTTTTTAAAGACACTTTTTTTTAGGACCAAAGAATATTTCTCTTCATAAAAGGATACATTACTTGGCAGTTTAAAAAAACAACAATATCAATACAGACACTGTTAAGTGTACACTTTTAAGGCAAGAAACATACTCTATGCAAGTAGGCAAACACAGACAAGAATGATTGGTAACACACTGCACACACTGCACACTGCTTTCTCCAGTTTTACACTCTTAAAGGAGAAGTTTGGTGATTTTCAACCAGCTTTGTATTGTTATAATGTAGTATATATTTAGTATAGTATATATACTGCTGTATCTTTCTTTATTATTCATGTTGGATTTATGAATACAGCCCAGATATTCTACATTCACCATGCTATTATGAGATTTACTATATTACTTAAAAATAACCTTAAAAATGAACTTTGAATCTGAATTTGAATGCAATCGATTCAGACACTTAATTACATTTTATTTTCAATTCAGTGATAATGTATTTTAGCTTAAATTTATATTTAATGCAATTTTAGAGTGATTTTGGTACTCTTGAATTACGTACATCATGTAATTTCATAATTAATGTAAAAATAATTATATGTAATTTTATAATTGTTGTTAAAATATTGTAAAGTGCACTGCTGAATGTACTGACAAACAGCTATGGTAACTAAGATATGCATTAATGTATTTTCCAATTAAACATATGTCATGCATTTAAATATTTTTGTAATTACACACTCGTAATGATGAAGTTGAAATTGAATGTTACAAATACATTAATACTTTACATGCGCTTGCATGTTGGTCATAACATCAGATTTTTGTTTTGATAGAAGATTCTTAAAGGGGTCATGAACTGCCTCTGTTTTTTTTTGTACTGTTCTCTGAGATTCACTTATAATGTTATCAAATTTTACATCAAAAACATCATAATTTAGTTAAGTAATAGGCTATTTTCTGTCCTGTTTTTGACCCCCTCATCTGAACGCTCTGTTTGAATAGGCGTGGAGGATTGTAGACTCGGAAGTAAATGCCCAGTGCTATGATTGGCTAATAGTTGTGTATATTTGACAGAAGGACAGTGCAGTGATTTAGGTTAAAAACGCATAAATACTCATATCAAACGATCTGCTTGGCAGACAAGGCAATAGTGATCACGTGATAAAAACAGTTACATTTGTGTGTTGCGACATTACTGTCAGATCCAATATAGCCAGCACAGCATCGTTGTTTAGTTTCAATCTTTCTGAAAATCCCACATCGAGTTGTGCCTTGTTTGTAAACGAATTCATGGTAAAATGAAGTGAACAAAGGACTGAGTTCGTTAACACTTTATTTTAGGGTCTCTTAACTAGTTGCTTATTAGCATGCATATTACTTGAATATTAGCCATTTATTAGTACTAATTAAGCACATATTAATGCCTTATTCTACATGACCTTATTCTACATCCCTAATCCTACCAATACCTAAACTTAACAACTACCTTACTAACTATTAATAAGCAGCAAATTAGGAATTTATTGAGAGAAAAGTTGTAGTTAATAGTCAATAAGTGTTCCCTATTCTAAAGTGTTACCCTGAGTTCTTAATGACGCGGTCTGGATCTTCATTAAAGATAAAGTTCATCCACTCTTTCCTAACATTGGGATCAGAAGGAAGGCAATGCAAAGACTGTTTTTCCACAACCTAGCACTGCACATCGTCTTTGGAGCCATCTTTATCGTTTGGTTTCTGTGTAGACCTGTGCATTCGACTCTCTCAGTGGGCGGGGCTAAACAGGCAGCGATGTAGAAACAGGCGTTGATCTTCCTCTGCGGAGGTGGTGTTTAGCCACACTACTACATCATAGAGTAGAACATTCCACAAGCTGTCGTTTTAGCAGATTGGCTTCAATATAAGCTGTTTTTAGATTAACGAGAAAGTTTTGAGTTCTGAAACTTACAGGATGTTTTAATAGTACAGTGACCGCTTATATGGCAAAAGATCAAGGGATTTTTGGTTTCTCAGTTCATGACCCCTTTAAAGCATAAGATATAAATACTTTAAGGTAAAACATTTGATTTAAGAGTGCACTTTTTAAAAGTGTACCTAACATATTCTCTTATGTATATTTAAGTAATATTTCAGTAATATTATCTGAAAGTGCAGCTTTTTTAAAAAATACACTTTTAAGATTAAAAGTCCACTACAAGTGTATATTCAATACAATTAAGCACGCTTCGTTTTAACATGGTGTCAGTTGTGTCATTTTCCACTGTTCATAGGATGTGCTCTTCAAAGTCTTGAAAGTAGTAGGTCAACTAGGTATTTTTTCACCCGAATTTCACGAATACTGCAAATTTAGATATACTACCCATTTCACATAATGTTTTTCATGTACTATATAGGGAAGTATGCATATTCAGATTCTGGGCTTAAACTGCCTACGTGTTTATAGCAAGCTGACTATTGATAAATTCAAAGGTAACTATTACCCTTGAAGTTAGTGACAGAAATTGAAGTGTATAGTATGTTCAATGGGACAGTTAATTTCCAACATGTTGGTCAAGCATTTGTGAATGCATCACGCCAAAATGTCTTGACTGCTACACATAAGATATGTGGAACCCTGCTGTGACAGCTGTATACGAAGTGCCACAAAAGTTTATTTCATGCAGCCTCCATCATCTCTCAAGCGGCTTTGTGCACACTGTTACCAGAGTTTTCTTCTCTTCTTTTTTTATTTGAACTTGGACCAGCAATGCTTTGTTTATTTTCAGAAAATCATTTCAGAAAATCAATAAAAAAATCCAGGGACCTCCTGTACGCTATATCCTTTCTGCATCATTTAGTTTAAACTGAGTGCTTTATATGGAGAAATGCATGCCATAACCCACTGTGTGTGTTTAGCGTATTGAAATCTGAGTACAGACGTGACATGCAGCATATTTTTTTCCATAACCCTTAAATCAACGCATGTACTTGGATGAAATCTAAATACCGCTGAGATTTATTTAAGATAAATTTGTCAGGAAACAGCTTTTGCTCAGGATAAATATGCTCAAATTTAACTTACTGTAAATGCACACTGTATTTTTTACGACGAAATGGGAGAAATGGAAGCTTTAAGTTTGTGAGGTTAAAAGTCATTGCTTTCACCGATGAGGTAATTATGTCTGTGTGTTTAGAGTATGTCGACTGCCCACTTTCCCTTTGCATCTCTCTTTCTATATCCATCTCTCTCTCTCTCTTTCTCTCTCCCTCCCCCAGTCTTCATGTTAGACGTCTCCCTGTGGGAAGAGGTGCCTGAGATGTTGGCTGGCCCATACATCTCTGTCAAAATCTCTATGAATAAATTAACCTTTTAAAGATTAGTGCACCCTAATACCGCAGGGTTTTTACACAGAACAAACACTGAAAAATGTTTTGGGTCCCCCCTCACCAAGTTGGCGTTAGCGACGCTTTTAAAACTTTAAAGGCACAGACATCGTATATTTTCATTCTCTTCTGCGCAGTCGAGTATGTTATTGTTATTATAACGGAGAACTCTTTAGCACAGTTTACCGGCTAATGAACTTGTAATTCAGTCATTCATTTGCAAGTGTCGCTATTGTTGGCTTAGACTGGAGCGATAAATTTGAATCCAGAGCGTCTGATATGTTTAGATACAGCACGTGATTCCTCAAATCTGGTGAAAACTGATGTTGAGCAGCTGTTCTTGTTGGAAATTGGTGTTTTTCTAGACACTTTAGCAGATAACACAATTTTGGTTTGTTCCAAAGAGAGAGTGAGGGAAAAAGAGGGAATGAGATTTTATAGCCAATTTAAGCCTTTCAGTTGTACCAGTTTAAAATGTTTCCTACAATACGGTTCACCACAGCGCTGGGACATTACCCAGTTTTAAGAATGGAAGTAATATTTGCGGTTCCTTCGATGAACTGCTCAGAGACGGCTGAGATATTTACCCAGAGCTGGCAGTATTTGGGATTTAACAGCGCTCATCCACTGACTGGGGTTATTTAGGCCGGGAACCACACCTGGACGAGCTCCAAACGCCCTCCGGCTCCGAGAAGGAATCTCGCTCTCGCTGTGGTCGGGATTATGGGGCTTGCTGCTTTACGGGAATTCTTCATCCACCATCTTGAACGCGTTTATACCTACACTTGATTGTATTGGCTGTAGTTAGCATATTAGCGGCGTCAGAAACATTAATAGTCGGAGACATTGTTTTATCAATTAGGGAAAATTTCTGTAATTTGGTGTGGGATGTATCTGTTTTTCCCTGCGGCTACAACAGCGGTCTGTTGTCGAGGACCGTTCAGCTGGGTTTTAAACAAATCAAGGTAATGATGAGAGACAGGTTTTAGGTTGAAAAATAAACTCTTCATGTATACTGAGGGAATATGACATGTATTGGCTGTGTCACTGGTTTTGGATTACACTCTCAGGACAGGCAGGAGGCGTCTCCTATACTTCCTGACTTCTCGTTTGTGCCAGCTAATGTACTGGAGCTTTCTGGACCCCCTCCTTCGCAAACTTGGGGTTTGGGACCAGGCCGGAGTGGCGTGGGGGGGGGTGTGTGGGCCGGTTCGCGTCTCCGTCGGTCCCCCAAACTCCTGAATCTCCCCTGCTCGACCTCATCGCTCAATCTTCGTTTAACCCTGACAGTTTAGGTAAGCACACTCAGGTTAATTTATGTTTGCCGAGACAAGCTTGGCAACAGAAGCCCCTAAAAAAGACCACTGCCTTGTGCCATGCTGGAGTGGTTAATTTCATTCATAGAGAGGAATTAGTTTTTTTTTAAAATGTACATTGCAACTCTCCATATTTAGGGAAAAGACTTAAAGAAGATAATTTCAAAGTTGTTTGCATTTTTTCATTTAAAAAATCTGGTCACCCTTCATTTTAAGGTCCAATTCTTACTATTAACTAACTATTAGCTATGACTTTTCCCTTAATAAACTCCTAATTACTGCTTATTAATAGTTAGTAAGGTAGTTGTTAAGTTTAGGTGTTGTGCAGGATTAAGGATGTAGAATATGGTCATGCAGAATAAGACATTAATATGTGCTTTATAAGTACTAATAAACAGCCAATATGCGAGTAATATTCATGTTATTAAGCAATTGGTCCCTAAACCAGTGTTACCAAAAATTATAGTGGAACAGAATAGAAAATATGATTTTTAACTGAACTCAGTACTGAAGTCAGTCTGCTGTATAAAGGTTTCTCTTCACTCCTCACAGTAGGTGGCTCCATAAGCCATCATATGGGCTCTCTGAGCCTCTCTCTCTCTCTCTCTCTCTCTCTCTCTAACACACACACACACACACACACACACTACTGTGGCTACAACCAGCATATGGAAATGCTTGATTTGATGTAGTGTCGCTTTACATTGCAGAAATGAGTATATGTCTTTTTTTAGCCCCCTAACCGATGAAGTGAGAAATGTGATCCAGCCTAACTACAAGTGTTAAAAAAATAGACATATTATTAAACCATTAACAGTCTAATGGAGAAGCGTCACATCTATCTATCTATCTATCTATCTATCTATCTATCTAAAATATTTATCAGACCACTGAATTTTATTCTTCATCTCCAAGCCATATTTCAGCTCTGTGCTCCAATGTTCTCTCTCTCATAGTAATGCGGTCTTATTTCATTAGGGTTTCTCTTCGCCACCCACGTCTAATAGAGCTGTTTCTTTCCTCACAGTGAGGGATCAGGGATGGAGAGCAGGCGGATTATGAGTCTTTGACAGACGATGAAAAAGCCAATGTGTGTTACAGCGCTGAGCCGTAAAGAGCGAGTGAGGGCTGCTGGGAGTCTGTTTGGTCTGTTTCCAGGGTCAGGACCAGACCGAAGAAGAAACGGAGTAACGCTACTGTTATGATGTTGCCATGAATTTTATGTGTTACGTGTCAGGATGTTTTGTTCCATATCATACATGATGGTGTTTGCTGATGTCTGTCGTTTAACACAGCTGTGAAAAAGCCTAAATGACGACTGTGTGTGTGTGTGTGTGTGTGTGCAGAGAGTGGTCATCAACACCAGAGCTTCTGTGTGGTGTTTGTGGAAAGAGAAGTAAACACAATAATCCAACTGCAACTCGAAAACCAGACCAACAAACCACAAACTGAACTTCAGACATAAGTGTTTATAAACCACAATTTAAAAAAGTATTCTTTTGGGTGTGTTGTGTATTTCTTTCTGTTTTTTTCATGTAGTGTTTTTCCTTTCTAAAAATATGGTTATATTTTATTTTACAGTACTTGTACATACTGTGTACTTACCCAAGAAAGTATTGGGTGGTACAAAGTAACTACCTGGGTTAAGTTAGGTTAGTAACTAGTTATTTCCCAGTTATTGTAATTGCTATAATAATGTACACACGAAACAGGATTGTAAAATAAAGTGCTACCAAAAATATTATGCAGTACTTTTTGGTCAATTTCATAGTCCATATATAACAATTGAATTATCAGCAATATAGTAAAAATCATGTTACATTTATCAGAAATAACAATCAGAATAAACAATTCTACTACCAAGTAATAAAATTCATCAGCTGTGTACGGTTGACAAAAATGAACCCATTTATCACAACCTTCTATTTTTAAATAGAAAAATACTATTTAAAATTGATCTATTTTAAGATGCATTTTAAATAGTATTTTATATAATTTCATCAAATTTGATGGCAATGAAAATATATTGAGAATCAGTATTAACACAGTGGTAATGGCTGAAATTAAAGGACTAATTCACCTCAAAATAAAACTCATCCTGATTGCTTTAGAACACAAAAGGAGATATTTTGTAGAATATTCAAGCCAGTCTTTTCAGTACAATGAAAGTGAATAAAGTAGATGCCAAACTCTAAAAGGACCATAAAAAATAAAATAATCTAATACACAATATTCCAAAATTTCTTTAGCCATATTATAGCATTGTGTGATAAAGAGACCAAAATTTAAACCATTATTCCAACACCCTCTCATGGCAATTAGTAACTATTTTACATTTTGTAGAATTGGTGCCTTCATACTTCAACAATGTATGAATTCATACAAAACTGGCTCCTTGTACAACAATACATTTTCTCTTGAGATTGGGTTGCAATATTCACTGAAAATATTGTCTTGCAAATGTTGATTGACAGCTGTGTTCACCATTCCACTGGAGCACCAATTCATATATAAATCTGTTAATATTTTAAGATATAAATTAATATAATATTTTAAAAATAAATAAATAAATAAATTGTGGTTTGACTACAGTAATATGGAACTAGGGAAAAGAAAATACCTTTTTAATTCCCACACTTGTTAGGACTCTAAGAAGTCCCAAACCCAGAGATTTAGAGAGACTTCCACAGTCACACTATAGATCTGTGTGTGTCCAGAGTTTATTACATTGTAACTGCAACCATGAAAGTGAACACAACACGAATGCGTGCTTCTACAGCGAGAGACCAAACGGAGCTGTCTGTAGCCTAACTATAAAACGCCGCGCAAACCTTCTCCGTCTCTGAAGCAAGTGCTAGAGCTGTTCCAACACGGTTGCCATTTTGCTGGCTGTTTTGTCATTTCCTCCGGGGCTAAGGTTGGCCCTGGCTCTCCTAATCTCGCACCGGTTGAGACTTCAAGCGCCTGTCACCTCGCTCGTAACGCTCGGCTGCCTGCCGCTGATTGGCTGGAGGCAGATTTATTTCGGCCTGTCACAGCCAATCGCGTGACGGCGCGGCTCAGGGTTCTGTTTAGTTACAGTGACAAACATGCTGATTAGAGGCGGGACATGATGGATGGATGCTGGCCGAGGAGTTTTTATCAGCTCATAATGGGCCTGATGTTGCACAGACACACACTCACATAAAGACTGGCCTCAGGGGTCACTCACACACACACACACACACACACACACACACACACACACACACACACACACACACACACAGGGGGTCAGGAGCTAACAAAGCATCTCCTGCCAGACCACACTCTCTAATGAAACGGCCCTGCTTTAAGTCATATACAGATACTTCATCATCATCATCATCATCGTCATCTTTGTCATTACACGTTTCCAGGCTTCGCCGCGCCTCCCTTTTGACACACAGAGTGATTGAGACCCGTTTTGGGCTCAAGAAAATAAAGCAAACCGTAATGATGGGAACTCGCAGAACCCCTTGATTATGTCAAAGCATAAGCAATATGCATTCGCTCTGAAGTACGGCATTGATGGTGGTTTCCATCTGCGTTGTGTCCAGTGTGTTTGTGCCAATTTAAAGAGAATGCGGCCTGCAAAGTGTGACAACTTGGCATGAAGTCATGCCTGAGATTGAAGTCACTCCTGCTTCAATCCGCCAGGACTCCTGTGCTGAACTATCCAGAACGCCGGAGCAGTCAAGGTTGCCCGAGCGTCTGATAAAGTGCTTTCTCATTATCATGACCTTGTTCTGAGGTACTGAACCTCAAGTACATACCTACTGTGAATGAACATTTTCAGGCTTATTAGCCAATTTAAAAATGAGCAATCGTAAACAAATTTTGTTTGTCAGTTTAGTTAAGTTAGGTCAGTCATCAAACTTTAGCCTAATCAGTCCCATGAATTATATTTCAGAGAGAGAAGCTCAGAGCAAGTAAGTAAATAAAACTTGGAGAGAGTTATCTGTTAGCATTTCCATTCATCTCAGTGGCACTTGCTCAGGTGGCCAGGACAGCCTGGAAAAATAAGATTTGAAATCTGCTATCTTTGCTAAAGGAAATCTGGAACATTTTTAATTACATGAAAATAATGAATGCAATTAATTATTTTCATTATTTCATTATTTCAGTTCATTATGAAAATAATGAATTCTTCAGTTTCTTTTATGTCCTAGATTAGATGAAAAAAGAGCTAAAATTAGAATTTTATCTTTTTGTTGTAAGAATGTCACATTTAAATTTTTACCATGATTTCATCGTTTATTATTTTGACTTTGCAATGGCATTATGCATAGAATTTATTACTTAATTTTTTTAACTATATAAAAATTCTTGGTTACACTTTATTTTAAGGTGTCCTTGTTACAGTGTAATTATACATGCAAGTACTCAGTAATATTAAATAACGTACTTACTATATGGTTAAGTTTAGAATTATGCATAATTAATTGTTATTATTATAGCAAGTACATGTAACTTGTACCAAGGACACCTTAAAATAAAGTGCTACCAAATTCATCATTCAAATTATTACACTGATATTAAATTAAAACTAATATTCTAGACAAAGAGTGGAAAAAAAAAAAAATCCGTATTTATTTTCTGAAAAAGATTTTGGGTCTTATGAGTTTCATTAGTTAATGCATTAACTAAGAATGAGTAATACATGGGATACAGCATTTATTCATCTTTGTAAATATTAGTTAATACAAATACATTCTTAGGTCATGTTGACTCAGATCAATGAAATAATATTAACAGATACAATCATTTTAATCATGTATTAGTGAATGTTCAAATTAACAATCCATTTAGTAACACTTTAGACAAGGGAGCACATATTCACCAAGAGTTTTCTCTCAATAAACTCCTAATTTGCTTCTTATCGATAGTAAGTAAGTTAGTTGTAGTAGTTAAGTTTAAGTATTGGGTAGATTGAAGATATCTAGAATATGGTCATGCAGAATAAGGCATTAATACATGCTTTATAAGTACTAATAAACAACAAATATACTAGTAATATGCATGCTAATAAGCAACTAGTAAACTGTGAATAGTGTTCCCCAAACTAAAGTATTTTTCAGTGTTAGTTTAACTAGTATTAACAAAGGAAGCCTTATTGTAAGTATTGCCAATATTTCTTTTCATATTTCTCAAAGTATGTCTGTCCACATAACGTTCACCCCTAGTAAAGCTTGAATGAAAAAACTAGTGTGTGTTTATAAACTATTGCACATTGTTAGTAGACACATTTAATATACTGGTGAGGGTGTGAAAAATTCAAAGGGCTCATCTGCCAATATATCTATCTGCTTATGAATGGTCAATAATGGAATAACATTCTCTTTGCTACCAGATGGTGTAATTACAGCATCTACCAGCAGGGGCTAATTAGCCCATGCAAACCTTGGATCAGACTAACGATTTTCAATGTGTTGGAAATGAAATGGGCAAAAACCCCTGCAGACTTACACTGAAGGAGGGACCAGAGCATTACAGTGTCTAGCACATAGGGTTGGACTCTTTTGACCTGAAAACCTTTGCATATGCATAGCAACATGCTAAAAACAATTCAGAACACGTTAATTGCATGAACACACAGCAACATGCTGGCAACAACCCACAACATCACGGTGCCACTTTTGCATGGGAAAAAATGCTGTAAAAAGCGTGACCATATGAAATATATTTTTCCCTTTTCATTCGTTCAATATGGCATTTATGAGATAACATCAATCATTGTGCGATAACATCGAACGTCAAATCAAAGAACCAGATGTAAAAGAGAAACCGCAGCTGAAAGTATTCCAGGAGCCAATCAGCTGAAGCGGGCGCTGATTGAGTCGAAGGCTCGAGGCGGCCTCTCATTTGCATTCTTTGGGAAACAGATGCTAACCAGCATTAATTGCTCCAAACGGCAATGTTCATAAAGAGTTATTGGACTTTAAATAGCAGGGTTAAGAAGTGTCTGTCATGCATTCTCGGCCTCTCTCCCTCTGTGGCCTCTGCTCTGAGGTGGGACTGTTGGGTTACATCACAGGGAGTAGTGGCTCTAAATTGGATGCAGGGAGTGAGAAGTTCAGCACTACCCTGGGGCAAGGAATATTTTTCCATTTATTTGGGAGAAGAATGAAAGAGTGGAGGGAGAGAAGAGAGGAGCGACGTGCAAACAAAGGGGGCGGAACACATTACAGGTTAAGTAATGAGTAATCAACAACAGCTCCCTTTTTGTACACCTACACTCAATCTTGCATGCAACTGAAGCATGGCAGAGCACAAAAGAAGGTCCGAAGGATCTCTGCCCCATCCTCACTGAGAGTGAGCAACACATTATAACAATGTTACAACACACCGTAGCAAGTAGCTAATCATCATAGGATGATAATAAATTATTATATAAATTATAAATGATATAATATGTAAATTATAGTTGCAATGTCACAATGCTTGTTTGCAATAAAAGATCTGTTTTTTTTTTTTCGGAAAAATTTTCAGCTTTATTAACTTCATATGCAGAGTTAACTCAGAAAAAAGTGGGG
>JAFVLL020028448.1:0-42487 GCA_021397915.2 Tor tambroides
CCGAAACCGAACCCCGTCAAAAAGCCCAGGATTCGGCCGAATCCGAATCCTGGATTCGGTGCATCCCTAATATATATATATATATATATATATATATATATGTATGTATGTATGTATGTAAGGAAATAAGCTGGACAATGAAATATCCAGTATCAAGCGATGTGTTTATGTGTTCATCCATATTGTGTCTTTCAGTTGTTTTGTAATAATCTTCCGTCTGTTTCAGGTTATTACTATGAATTAGATGACTCTTATGATGAGAGCGATGAGAAGGAAGTTCGAGCTCATCTGAGAAGAGTCGCTCAGCAGCCTCCTCTCAAACTGGATGCA
This sequence comes from Tor tambroides, assembly GCA_021397915.2. NCBI lineage: Eukaryota > Metazoa > Chordata > Actinopteri > Cypriniformes > Cyprinidae > Tor > Tor tambroides. Next base: position 331 of record JAFVLL020028448.1, read on the forward strand.
TCTACAGAGGTACAGTGACACATTTCATCAATCAATGACAACAGCAGCAAACACTACTGAATGAACAGCTGGAAACACCAACACTTTCTCTCTTTGTCTCTGCAGAAGACAGAGTTTCTGTGTTTGTTTGGACTGACGACTCTCTCTAAGCACGATGAGCTGCTGGAGATGAAGAGGAGGAAGAGGAGGATGATGTTGCAAGAGCGAGTCCCTTCACCCTCAGTGGTGCCGAATAAACGTAAGACTCCGTCTCCTCCTCATCCTCCGCTCAGCACACGCTTCACTCCAGAGGAGATGAACCGCACTGAGGAACTGGACGACAAGAAAGACTTCCTCAGCATGTTCAGCCTCAGCCATGTCAGTCAGGAAGAAAGACAAAGTACGTACACACACCAAATACTGTCACAGTCACACTACCAGCGTTGAAGAGGCCAGAGAACCCAACCTACTAATAATCAAACCATTTATACATACATATAAATAATATAAAAATTATATAGTGTAAAATTTAAATTGTAGACATTTTGAAGAATTTTTTTTTACCAAACAGTTAATGGTCCCTACTGATTTCTATAGTATGGGGGGGGGGGATTAAAATTGTAAAAATATAACATTATTAATAAATGAAAATCTTATTATTAAATATAAATATTTAAGATATTTAATATATTTGTATTTATTTTATAATTATATATATTATATGTATTACTATATTTGACAAGAATAATTTTCATTATTCAGATTTTTTTTAAAGTCTGAGTACATCACAGTTTGACAAATACAATGGTATAGTGGTCCAAGTATTTATTTATTTATTTTTTACCTCAGAGAATAAAAAGATCATGGATTTGCTGGAAGCCATAAAACAAAAGACTGTTACTCTAAACACCCTCAGATACGCCACAGATATGCCCTGTTCCAGCCCAGCCGCTTCCGTGTCTGGTAAGAACCACACATTCAGATACAACTTTAAACAAAGAGTCAAGTTTTGGGTTAGTCCTGACCTCTGCTTTCCCCATCATACAGCTGTCTCACATCTCAATCAGTCAGTCAGTGATGTTCACTCTGAACCCCAAAATCACTCGTCCGAAAACCCTCATCTGCCTCAAGACCCGCCGGCCCTGGCTCCTCTCCACGCTCAGGGCCAACCCAACACGATGTCCCCGAGCAGCAGAGACCCGAGCCTGCAGGCCAGCGCTCCGCAACCCCTCGCCCGACCTAAGGACCCGCCGCCAGGACTGAACGGAATGAAACTTCCTATCTGGGAGCAAATAAACTCTGAGGAGTTTGCACAGCACTTCCATCAGTCCGTGCTGCAGTCCACACAAATATCCCAGCAAAAACAGAAAGGTGACTTTGGCTCCCTCTACAGTCAAATTTGATAAAATACAACCAGAGGCATTTTGCTTAATGTTTTTGCATTTGTATCCCCACAGGTGGAGCGAATGAACAGTTTGAGCCTCCTGCACTTCCACCTCCAGGCCTCCAGAGGGCGGTAAACAGACTCCCGAATGGACAGAGCAATGGCCACTCCTGCCATATATCAGCCCAACGCGACTCTCCAGGCGTGAGGAATGACCTCTCAGTCGAGGAAGGTGTCAGTTCAGATGAAGACGAGGAAGAGAAGTCGTTGAGTCCCAGGTGGAAAGGGATTGAATCGATATTTGAGGCGTACGAGGAGTACATGGAGGGTATGTTGACAGATTCAAATGGATGTTATTTGGAAAAAAGTGAACATGGTAGAGTTGTTTCAAACCTGTATGAGCTTCTTTCTTCTGTTGGACACCAAAGAAGATATTTTGAAGAATGTTGGTAACCAAATAGTGGATGGTCCCAATTGACTTCTATAGTATGGAAAAAAATACTATGGAAGTCAATGGAGACCAGAAACACTCTTCAAGATATCTTCTTACGTTTACATTTTATATTTAGTCATTCAGACACTTTTATCCAAAGCGACTTACAAATGAGGACAATGGAAGCAATCAAAATCAACAAAAGAGCAATGATATGCAAGTGCTGTAACACGTCTCACTTAGCTTAATGCAGTTCACGTAGCAAGGTTTTTTAATTATATAATAATTAAAAAGAAAATAGATAGAATAGAAAAATAATAGAGCAAGCTAGTGTTAGAAGCCTTTTTTGCTTTTGTTAATTGTATAATAAATAAAAAGAAAACAAATATATAGAATACAAAAATATTAGAAAAGCTAGTGTTAGGTTTTTTTTTTTTTTTAAAGAAAACAAGCAGTTAGTAAATGCATAGAGTGCAAGTCTAAAAGGGACAAGTTTTTTTAAAGAATAGAATTAGAATAGAGAGTGCTAGAGTTAGAAGGTCAAATATTAATATTATAATAATTTTGTGTTCAACAGAAGAAAGAAATTCATACATGTTTTGAGTGAGTAAATGACGACAGAATTTTTTATTTTGGGGTGAACTGCTTATTGTCAGTAGTGTATTGATTTATGAAGCACAGTTCACACAGAAGTCACTTTCAAACCAAACAACTTTCTGTTGGTCAACGTGGCAAATGTGCCTGACCAACCTGAACCTGTTGCCTTCACACAAAATTGCCTTCACGCTGACTGCATTAATTCCTTGATTTTGTCCTGGAAAATTTGCCAAACAGTGGTAAATGTGAGTGTCATTTTTCTGTGGTTGCAGAATATCGGCTTTTTGGAGTGTGTTTGCTTTCTGCTATATGATTATAGTGTATTGCTCACCTGTCTCTCTCTCTCTCTCTCTCTTTTGCTGTCTGTCTCTCTTTCAGAGAGAAGTATCGAGCAGCAGGTTCTTCAGAGTGAGTGCAGACGCCTGGAGACGCAGCATTACAATCTCACTCTTACAGCCGAACAGCTTTCTCATAGCATGAGGGTAAGAATACACTCTATGTAACAGTTCTTTCTGGTTCTCGAATCTGATTGGCTGAGAGGAGTGCAATATTCTAGTGTTACAGCACTCCAACTGTTCCATTGAGTATTTTACTGGTTTTAAATTGACTTCCATTGTAATATTTCTTGTAAATATTATTCCACAAGTGTGGTAGATTTGATGTCACTTTTAACAAACCTGAATATTCATTCAGATGTATTTAATAATCCAATATATGTGACCCTTGACCACAAAACCAGTCATAAGTAGCATGGGTATATTTGTAGCAATAGCCAAAAATACATTGTATGGGTCAAAATGATCAATTTTTCTTTAATGGCAAAAATCATTAGGATGAAATGTTGATTACTGTAGCTGAACCAATGTGGTTCGAACTGTCTTCGACTGTGACAAATTTACTACGGTTTCTAGAAACAGTCATAATTAACTACTTAATTTCTCCAATGATCCATCGCACTGTGGTAGTTAAGCAGCGAGCTACTATACGTCGTTAAATGAGAAACACACTCTTGACCGACATTTGGCTTTGTTGACAGCTTTGAAATCTACCTATTGTCAATGGATTATTTTGAGTCAGTATTGTTTAAACGATGTATATTCTCTCTTTCCCTCATAACTAGGAGCTGTTGGCACAGAAGCACAATCTGGCGCTGAAAAGAGATCGTATGCAGGCCGAACTGGAGCACATCAAGAAATGTTTGACATTGCCATTATTACACTGGCCCAGAGGATACTACAAGAGACCCTCACTGAGGTGACCTGAAGATGGACGACAGCATGAGGACTGGTGGCAGAGCCACAGAGATCTACTGAACATGTGAGGATTTCAGCATCGGCAGGAGGAAGATACACAAGCTATCGGTCATTGTCTGGTGCCAGTGTCTGATGCCTCACTGTGACTCACTGCAATACAAGTCCAACCACTAGATACAACAAAACAGGCATTCAACAGCCATCTAAATATCCATTACTTGACGTACAGACAGGACGTTTGCCAAGAGGTGCAGAGCTGGATATGCACTTAAAACTGATCTCTCAGACATCTGGTACAAAAACTATTGTACTGGATGATGAGCTGATGTGGAATTTGGTTCAAATGTTTTCATATTTATACAGTTTTTCAAGAATATGATTGTGTAAAATACTGTCAAATCAAATTTTTGTATGTTTTTATTCTTAATGATTAATTCTAAAAAGGACTGTAATTTGGAATATAAATATTTTAATGCTGTTTGCAGGGAAAAAAATGTGTCTATGGTACTGCTGGTCAGAAATATTGGTGAAAGTGGAAAATTAAATGGATTGAATTGAGTTTTCATTTCAAAATCTCTTTTGGTTTAATTGTAATTGTCAAAGTCATGAAAGTGTTTGTCTAGGACTCCTTTAACAGTGTTTCTATATGTTTTGTAATTCTCTCTTCGTCCCCCACCAAACCAAAATTTAAACACCATATCTATTATCATTTGAAATGGACACTAAAATAAACCGATCCAATGTGGGAATCACTTTATAATAACTTTTGTTAATGACAAATGGTATATAATCTGTAGCAAACCAGCAGTTCATGATAAAAAATATAAATAAATAATATATATATATATATATATATATATATATATACATATTATTACGTATAAAAATAATTTAATAAAAACCCAATGTAGCAACTTACAATATTGAAATAATGGCAATTATGAAATAACAATACAATAATCAATTGCATATTATATTTTGTTTAATTTATAAACTGAATTGATTTCTGAATCTCTTTATTTACTAAAATGATTATGAAATGCCACAAATGGACCCTATGAATTAACATTGTTAAACATTACTGTATATGCTTATATACTGTCTGTTATGGACTTCTTATAATCATGAACGTAATTATTAAGTGTTACACAAATGTTTATATGTATAACTTGGCCAATATGATTTAATTTTCAGCCTAGCTGCCATGAGAACAGTCATTTTATACAGAATTTAGTGCCACAATGTTTTGTACAGCAACCGCTATTGGAAAAAAAAACATTGTTATCACTATATTATTAATTATAGTCTAAAATTTTAAAGAAATGTCCAATGCCACAAGTTGAGAAGTGTCTGTCTCAACATGTCTATTCTCCATTTTCCTTTATGACTCTTATTGCATATTGTTTAAAACAAGAATGGCTTATGAAAAATCTGTTCATCTGTTTGTAGGAAATGGAACAGCCATGACGGTTATGGCAAAAAGAGAGAGAGAGAGAAAAAAGAAAAGAAGTCTGTAAAATGTTTTTAGTTGTAATTTTTTAGTGGAATGAAATGTGAGTTAATATATTATTTCTTGACGGTAGAAATACTTATTTATGGATATATCTGTGTATATGCTGATAAGAGTTTGAAATGTTTGAAAAAATTATTTCTTGCCATATTTTGTCTACAAAAACTCTCAAGTAATGGACTTGATTCATTTACAAGAGTAACATGATCTCTCAGTTGTTTCTTGACTCTATATGATTTACAATGCAGCAAAATAAACAACTTTATTTAAATTATCTCCAGTCTTTATATTATGTATATCTATATATACTGCAAGTAGATTCTTTTTACTGTATTTAAGCGAAAGTAACTTGCAGTCAGTTTATATTTGCTGTTAACTAATGAAGGTTACCAGGCTGTTTTCAGCAGTGTTGGTTCCTCCTGTCCTGCTTCATTGTTCTGTTGAAGCCTGTACTCCAGTTCATCCCCTGCAGGGTTTTTCATCACAATGCACTTTCTTCAGCATCGCATGCGTTCAGTCCCTCAGTTTTCCCAGACCTGAAGGCCACCTTCATCTTGTTCAGCAGGTCATTCAGGTCCGTTCTGATCCACAGCTTGGAAACAATACACTGCCTGTGATGGAAATAATCAGTCTGTATAAACATTTGCAGACATTTCTGCATAAAAAAAGTAAATTAAATTTACGGGGGGAACACGAATGTAAGATAAAGCCAGAGCTGGTTAGATTACTTACAAATTGTAATCCATTACTGATTACATGATGAAGTTATTAACGTAATCTAGGTTATCCATTTTTAGATAATGTAATCTGACTACTTATTAGATTACTTTTTTAAATCAAACTTGTTTTAAACGTAAATATGTAATCAAGTAATCCATAAAAAGTAATCTGATTACAAGCAATTTAAAATGTAATATAGCCTATAATGAGAATGAGAATGAGCTTTATTGGCCAAGTATGTTTACACATACGAGGAATTTGTTGTAGTGACAGAAGCTCCACAGTGCAACAGAAAGACAGCAACAGGACAGGACACAGATAATAAAAGAATAATATACAAATATCCACACAGCAAAAACACAATATATAATATAGACAGTTGTGTGGATATATACAAATATCCACACAGCAAAAACACGATATATAATATAGACAGTTATGTATGTACAGGTCAAGTTATGTATGGTGAATGGATAATGTATACTAGTTGTGTGTTCCGCGTTTATTGTCGAGTGTTCATGAGATGGATTGCCTGAGGAAAGAAACTGTTTCTGTGTCTGGTCGTTCTGGTGCTCAGAGCTCTGTAGCGTCGACCAGACGGCAACAGTTCAGGTCCTGGAAGATGGTGGTGCCCAGGAATCTGAATGACTCCACTGCAGTCACAGTGCTGTTCATGATGGTGAGTGGGGGGAGTGCAGGGGGGTCTCTCCTGAAGTCCACGATCATCTCCACAGTTTTGAGCGTGTTAAGCTCCAGGTTGTTACAACTACTAAATTACATAATTAAAACTAATAAATTTTTGGAATCTGATTACGTAATCCAGATTACATTACTACCCAGCACTGGCTATAGCCTAGTAAACTATACCTAATGTAGCCTACACTATCGTATTTCACTGATTCTTTTGAATCGGATCTTTTACATAAATCGGCTGATCCAGTTCACATTCACTGAACCGAGCCGATCTGCTTCTCGATTAGGATTCGGATTCGTATGTCAACAGCCCGCTGAGATTAAATACTGTGTTGTTTATGATGATATTTCCTCAATTAACTGGGCAGCTGACAAATAACATTAACTTATAAATTGGATTTACCCTATAATTTCTATAGGCTACATTTAATATAGCCTAGGTATTAGTGAACTGTCAGGCCTTCTTTTTTAAATATCCTCACAGACCACAATATCTGCTGATGCTTCATTAGAAACAGGACGTGTAACTTTTGCTTGCAGTTTGCGCTATTTTTAGTAAATGGTAGCTAATGTACACGAGTCAGACATGCGTCTTTGAACGTTGCGTCGCGTTTCGCAGTTGTTGCCATGTCGTGCACCAATCATGTCAGTTAAAAATAGCCTAGTTAAAGCTTTAGTTAAAGTTAAAGGATTTCGCATCTCGAAATCCTTGTACTCCCATTTCACAGCGCCCCGTCCAGCTGTATTTAAAACGAGACCGCGTCTTGTCAACTCCTGCTTACCTGTTCAGAGAAGCTTGCAGGTAAGCAGGACCACGTGACCCTGTATTCCCAATGCAGTGATTCTAGGCGACAGACTCGGTTCAACCGCTGCGGACCTTCCGCGTTTACATGCCGCTGCTCAGCGAGACATGACACGCGCTGCAGGCAGCATCTCCAGTCTCTGTTTGACCGTTAAAGTGAGTTTGTTAACTTAATGACACTAGCTGTTTTTCTCGTATGAAGGGATTGACGAGAGTACTGCGATGTGGCGTTGTCATTTGATTCTCTATCTGACATGTCTCGCGTTTACTCAGTCTACAGGTAAGTCTTTATTTAAATATCTATCTATCTATCTATCTATCTGGGATATTGAGCGCGGGCTTAGTTGTCACAGTTTAGTGAAGTGTTTTTCAGTTTCTGTGTATATAAACTTATTTTTATACAGGATTTTAATATAAAATTGTAATTTTGTTTTTATTGCCCCTGTTAAAAAAATACGGTTTATTTAATGCATTGACCTTTTGTGGGCCATGTTGTCACATCTGCCATTAAACAGCCTATTAGGTTATGGGCTTTTCTGGGACATTTAATAGTAAAACAATTGTGAAACAGAAAAACCAAAACCCTGAAATCCTGAAACAGTACAATGCTAATGCACAAAAATGTCCAAAAATATTGTAATTGATAACATGAAGATGCTCCTTGTCCTAACATTTATGTATCTCACTGTAGTTTTATTGTTTCACATGTTTACATAACAAATGTTTGATGATGGCCTGATGACCCTACATCGAAGCTGTATTTCCAGTTAATATTGTTCATCCCAACCATGTGAGCATTAATTCAGCACTTTGTTTGTCTACCAGGATAACCCCTGGTAACCTGGAACTTTGTACCTGGTGACAGCTTGTTTAGTTCAGCTGCTCCTGATTAATGATTGAATGAAGTTACTGGCTGCTGTGCAGAACAATGATCTTTCTTAAACATTACATGGTGAAGAAATCTGGTGCAATAGTGACTATTCAGTGCTGACAGATCAAAGATAATAAAAATAGTTGTAATTACCTTTAAACAGTTGTGACTTAGTGTTATAACCCATTGGGATTGGTTATATAGTAATATTGTAAAATCCTATCAAGTGCATTCATACAACATGAAGCATTTGTCAAACCTGTTGTCATGATGATACACGTATCGCTCTTCCGCCTATATGAGCTTTCAGCATGTTGGTATTTTTTGTGTATGTAAAGCACCTGTAATACATCATGTGATTGACCTAGATGGGTAAAAGTGGCTGTAAACTGAGCAGTACAGTGTAAAAAAAAAAATTCTGGAACAAAAGTATGTTCTGCTACAGTCAATATTTGCTTTCACAACATTGTTTTCCAGTCTATTCCTGCCTCTGAATCCTTGGTATTGACATTAGCTGACATATTAGTCCAAAGTCACTTACAGTACAGTATTTTCCTGATATTAATTCATCACCATGTGCATTGCCTTGGAATCGAATCTTTCACATTCCTAGCACTGTGCTCTGAGTTGAGTTACAGGAAATACTTGCTATTGTTTCATCCTACCAGCTTTGAATACATGCAAATTTAGTTCTGCACTTTCCGTTTCATGCTTGGATACTTTATATCTGTCTGGATATCGAAGATATGAGCTGTTAAATGTCTGCTTTAAGAATTGGTTGAAGGTGGAAACATATTTCATAATGGATATACAATTAATCTGACTTCACATCTTATATTGCCCACTAAAACAGTTTTATTAGATTCCTTGGCAAATGCTGGGCTGGGATATTGTAAGCACACTCTATATACTTAACCTACTAAACCTAGTGTACTAGTAAATTGGGATGCAGCACTGATAATCTTATGGCTGATAATGGATAAATGACCGATATTAAACTTCTATGCTGCTTTGTCTGAATGAATTAAAATAAAACACAAAAACTAAAATTTCAGCGGAATTTCTTTAATGTGATCGCACCTTAATCACACATATTTTTCAGTTGTCTTAAAAGTTATAAATTATAACTTTAATTGAACAGTAGATGACAGCAAAGGTAATGTAAATATCAAGTGCTCAGAGCCGATACTCCCTATACGCAAAGTACGCAAGCTGCGTAGGGCCCCCCAAAACACCAGGGGGCCCCCTTGCTCTCAAAGATGATTTAATTTTAGTTTCGTTTTTGAATTTGGCCAGCGGTTATGAAAACATGAATATTCAGTTCTTTTAATGTAGTACGCTGTCGCCCTTTCCACGTAAAAATCAGGCAAATCATGTAACGTCAATGTCATACAGTCTCTTGCTCGAGACAAAAAAAAAAAAAGACGAGTTGAAAGCGTACCGAGCCGCGGAAGAGTGTTTCTCAAGCGCTTCCCGTGAGCGCGATTCGAAACGGAGTGAACACATTTTTGCGTAGGGCCCCCTAAAGTCTAGGATCGGCACTGCAAGTGCTTACAATTACATATCTATAATTGACCAATACAATTAAAAAAAAAAAAACGGCCAATTAAGCCCCGTTCACACCAAGAACGATAACTAAAATAACTATAAAGATAACTTTATTAGCATCCACACCAGCGAAGAATAAACAGAGGATATTGTAAGCGCACTCTCATCTTCTGCTTTAAATTCGTTATAGCTCATTATAGCAGGATTGATTATGATTGGGTGTCAGTGTTTTTATCGTTGATCAGCTGGAAAAAAAATTCTGAAAGTGATTCCAACAATATTGTTTCTTTTTATTATTTATCTTTATTGTTATCTTTATAGTTATCGTCCTTGGTGTGAACGGACCTTTACTGATAAGATACTGGATATTGTAAAACCATACTACCAAACCTGAGGTCTCAAGCGGCAAACTGTTGGCTTTTTCAACGTAGAATAAAGCTCAAAGTACACTTCAGTTTTTACGCAAATTCTTAGCGCATACTGTACATAAAGCTAAACACATAACCTTTCAGAGTGTACTTATGTTTAATAAAATAGTAGTAAATATATGTTTAATAGCATGTGCAAACACAGGTACTCGACACATGCACTAGAAAGATTCATCCTTGTTCAATGTTTGCGTTGTGATATTTCTCTCACGATGTTATGAGCGCTAAAAATACTTTGTAATCATTGCGTTTTTCTCTTAACCACCCCCCCCCCCCCCCCCCCCAAAACAAACAAACAATGTGGGTGTCTAAGTTTGTTGCGTCTCATGTAGTTTGTTGTTGTTTGGTCTCTTCCTTTTCTTTTTCGACTTGAAAAAAACGGCTTGGACCAGTGTTGCCATCTTGTGGACAAAATTATTTGTGACAAAAAATTCAAAGTGCTGTGTGAGCTGAGCATAAAGAGTATGCACAGTTAGAAAAATCTGGCTTTGCATGTACAGTCCAGCACCCAAGTACTATGCTGATGAGGAAATTTGCTTCATGCGCTGTAGCGATACCCTAGTCTACGCATAAAAATATAAGTACAGTATACAGTATAAATATACTTTAAGGTTATATCTCAGGCCTATTGTTACATATGAATTCGAAATCACATTTGATCACTTGCTGCTTGTCGTTCATGCCACAGCTGACTTGCAGGGTCACTGGATTTGTTATTAAACATCTCATTAGGGAGGGTCTGGGCTATTTTTTCCCCTCACTTCCCTTTTCCAAGGCATTTTTTGGAAAGGTGTTTTCCATCGCATCAAATAGAAACAAATTAACAACTGTCTTCAAATCCTCCTGTGTACAGTGGACTGCAGAAGCAGTGTTTGTCAAAGGTCAAACCGACTGTCTTGACCTGATTATCTTGCATCTGACAAATACAAGCAGTTCCAAAGTTTGTTGGTTGAAGGATTTATGGACGTACTCCCAAACTCTGCCCATATTGGAGTTTCCTAACTGTGTTCCCGGGAATCTGCAGGAATGTACAATATTTATGTTAGCAGTGAAGTCTATTAATGGATTCCTTAATGGACACGTCATCAGCCAAGCTTTCAAATGAACCTTCATACTGAATGACCATTAAATTAACTTTTTATGAACCTATTTTATGAATTTATAGCATAAAAAAACATATCCATGTTGGCAGATGTAGAAATTTTTCTCAAACATGGCAATATGAAGCATGAGAAACAGCCTCACCTGTGGGTCAGAATAGAGTTTCACTCATCTCTCCTGAGATTAGATATCCTCCACAAGACTCAAGCAAGGTTATGCCAAATAAAGAAGTCATTGTTTTTAGCTGAGCGCCATTCAGGTGTGCATATTTACCTGTATAAAGAATCTAGCAGTTTACTTGACACAAAGTGAGGTTTTATCCATTGTAATTCACTGACAGTCACTTATTTCTTGTTTTTCTCTCTCCAAACAAAGATCCGCTTTGTAGCAGCGTTCCAGAGTTCGAGCATGATCAAACTCAGGCGGTTTCGGCGACGCTTGGCCACAGCGTGGTCCTCACCTGCGAAGCCTCCATAGGATTGAACCGCACCGATTCAGACTGCAAAGACCACCTGGAGTGGACAAAAGACGGCGCACCGCTTACCAACCTCACCTACCCTGAAAATATAAAAGACTGGTGGGTATATGAAGCAATGCAGTGCCAAATACTGAATACAAGCAGTGTATCAGTCATTAAATGAAAAAATATTGAAGTGAAAACAAGAGATTTAGAAGGTTTAGTAATAAACAAATTGGTTTTAGTCAAATCACAATATTGTTCATTATGATTACATATATGCATAAACATTTGGCAGGTACCCTGATGAGGGTCGCATCATTAAGAGCAGTGAATTAACGCTGACCCTGAGAGAACAGGCTGATTTTGGTGTGTATTTGTGCGTGGTGAGGAACCGCACAGCACAATTCAACGTAAAAGAATACAGTAAGACACAAATGATTTATTTTAGTCTTATAATATTGCCTACTTCAATATTATAGTATACATTCTCATATTCTTCATCCTTTTATCCTTACAAATGCTCTGAAATTTTAGTATAAAGTGTAAAATATATTTAGATTCTTTTTGTGTACTTGATAATAAGGTTTATTCCATTTTTATGCACAGAATCCCCAAGTCACACGGGGGCAGTGGTAGCATCAGTGATCCTGTTGCTCGTGCTGGCTTTGGCAGCGGTGGTCTATTCCAAGTGCCGACTCAACTTTAAACTGTGGTATAGAAACATTTACGGAGAGTATGAGCTCAATGGTTAGTCTGCATTCTGTATGTTAAAGACTGTTATCATCTGTGGTACAGTAACATATCACTTTCATTTCATGATGATATTTTGCTGTTTCTCAGATGGCAAAATGTATGACGCCTACATCTCATATGTCAACAATGAGAACGACAGGAAGTTTGTCAACTTTATCCTGAAACCTCATTTGGAGAACAAGTACAGTCATAAACTACTGCTCAACGACACAAACATCCTTCCAGGAGCCGGTAAATCTAACAACTATAGTCAGATTTGAATGTCTATATGAAACCTATTAAATCTATAAACAGTGCATACTATACATGCATAAAGGTATATATTAAGTTAGACAAGCTTGTATTGTATTATTGTCTTAGAGATCTTAGAGAAAAAAAAAAAAAAACCTGTAGAAAATTCTGTAGAATATACAGATTTCTTTTAAAGCAGATGATTTATATTGTGTTTGTATCCTCAGAGCCGTCTGCAGAGCTGCTGATGAACATTAGTCGCTGTCGCCGGCTGATTGTGGTTCTCTCTCAGTCGTACCTGGAGCAGGAGTGGTGCACGACCAACTTTAGGTAAAATCTACAGCGTATTTGCATTACTTCACCTCATTTACACTGTCTCGCACTTCACCCTGCATTTATATATATATATATATACAGCTTCAATGGCCTTAACTAAAAAGCCACATTTTATAATGTGTTGTTAATTTATTGTATGTACTGACAAAAAATTAAAAGTCATCTTAAGCATATTTCATTTTCATAATCTTTTTTTCTATATGAATATATTTGAAAATGTAATTTATTCCTGTGATGCAACACTGAATTTTCAGCCTCATTACTCCAGTGTCACACGATCCTTCAGAAATCATTCTAATATGCTGATTCGATGCTCAAGAAATGTTTTTTATTGTTATTATCAATGTTTAAAGCTGTTGTGCTGCTTCATATTTTTGTGGAAACCATGATACATTTATTACAGGATTCTTTGATGAATAGAAAGTTCAAAATAACAGCATTTATTTAAAATAGAAAACTTGTAGAAAATCATAATAAATGTCTTTTTTGATCAATTTAATGAAATTATTTTTTAAAACAAACTTAAATAAATACCATAAATAACATTAAATGAATCCTATTTAATTTCTTTATTCCTTTCTTAATTAATACATTTAGGCTTATTGTGCATAATTCATTTGTTCTAGTGTAAACTTTTTTTTTTTTTACATCTTTCATTATCTTTTTCTGAAACATAATCTTTCAACAAAATATTAAAACTGTCTCTGACTCTGAAACAACTTTTCTCTTCTGCTGATGTAACCAAACCAATAATATTGACCTAACATGTTCTCAAACCCTTACGATCCAATAAAATTCAAAAGAGTGTTATCAGGTCCCACCTTACAATATATTATGGTATATTTTTCATTGGACTATATTTCAAAAGTTCAAGAAACATTTTTTTAAATGACATGAGCTTTAATGTTAGATGCTGTTTTCATGTTCAGGCAGGGTCTGTGGCACTTGATGGAGCTGTCAAGGAAGCCCATCTTCATCATATTTCAGTCCCAGCAGAAGCAAATAAGCCAGGACATCAGTCACCAGCTAAGACAACACCAATCCCGAATCACAACCCTCACCTGGGGCGCACACTCCATGGTCAGACCCTCGCAGTGCTCAATACATCTGTAAGATTTAGGGTTAAAGAAGCCTAATCATCTTGTTCCCTTCCCACAGACTCCTTCTTCAGGCTTCTGGAAGGAGCTCGCACTGGCGATGCCACGTAAGGTGACGTTTCACAGGGAATCTGCCGGCGATCCACAGATTCTGCTGCAGGGTGATAAAGACCCCATGCTCACGCAACAGCCAGATTACCTGGACTGCAGACCGGACCCCGATCCCGCAGGAGACCTGGGTACGAAATGTGCTTCCTCAGAGTTTATCTTCATTCAGTTTCATTGCAGCAATGAAATGTGATCTGGATTAGGCTTCCTTTAAAGGGATAGTTCACGCAAAAATCATTTACTCATTTACTGTGTGAGAACATTTTTTTTTTTTTGGTGAACTATCCCTTTAAGACAAGCCATATGATTTTTAACACTATAAAGCTTACTTTATCATACTTCATATGCAAATTTCTTTAGATTTAGGCCTCTAAATTATTAACATGGTCAAAACGCTACAGTACACAGTCTACTAGATTCCTTCTGTCATATGATTGATAGTTTATACTTTTGGTCACACTTTATTTTAAGGTCAAATTCTCACTATTAGCCTTTGTCTTAATAAACTGGTAATTTGCTGCTTATTAATATGCATGCTTGTTAATACTGAGAATTGGTGTTTAAAGGGATAGTTCACCCAAAACTGAAAAGGCTGTCATTAATTATTCACCCTCATGTCGTTCCATACCCGAAAGACCTTCGTTCATCTTCGGAACACAAATTAAGATAATTTTTGATGAAATCCAAGAGCTCCCTGACCCTCCAGAAAAGGTAGTAAGGACATTGTTAAAATGGTCCATGTGACATCAGCGGTTCAACCATAATTTTATGAAGGTACGAGAATACTTTTTGTGCACAAAGAAAACAAAAAATAATGACTTTATTCAACACTAGCCCCTTTCACACATACAGACTTTACTGGAAAATTACCGGTAAATTGCCGTAAAGACATCACGGAATGATGCTGTGTGTGAATGCAGAATGAAGATTAGGCTACCAGTATGAACATGTACGAGTGACATAAGACGTCTGGTCTGGGCCAATCCAGAGCCGTTGAAATACAAAATTCAACAGCTCTGGGCCAATCATAACATTCTGATGCAGATGATGCATTTACTCCATGCTGTGTAGTTCGGTTTGAAGTTGTGTAATGCGACGTCTCTGGGCCAGAAGCACTGCATGAATGAGAACGTTTGAGATAAAAATGATAACCTCAACAAAAACACTGATCACGTATTCCCCTTCATGTTCTGGTTAATGATATCACAGAATTTTCCAGTGTTTTGGTAAAAAAAAGACGGAACGTCGTTGCCTGTGTGAACACAGCATTTTTGTATTTACCGGTAAAGTTGTTCTGGTAATTTTACGGCAATTTACTGTGTGAAAGGGGCTACTGTCTTCTCTTCTGTGTCAGTCTTCGCTGCACATTTACGAGAGTACCATGACGAAAGTCTCAAGGATTTACATTACAACCTATCAGAATTTCATCTTATTTTTTGGCCCTATAAATATCAGCAGCTGCACCAAATTGTGTACTTTCAAGTTTACATAAAAATTATAACATTTTTTGTAAATATAAAATGTTTCCATCACAGGTTTGCGTTTGCCCATCTATAAAACCATTTCCTCCAGAGCTCCGGTGCTTCCTGGAGGTCCAGGTGTGACGGCTGAACCCAAACCCCCAGAGATAGATGTTTCTGACCTCGGCTCGAGGAACTACGCTGCACGCACTGACTTTTACTGCCTGGTCACGGAGGACAATATTTGAGACACACTCCTGTTCCTTTTTGCACTTTCAAGTCACTTTTTGCGCAATGATTTCTTGTTACTTGCACTGTTTTCTTTGTTTTTGTTTGTCTACACCTGAACGATTTTTCATGCACGATTCTTTATGCTTTTATGCAAAATGTTTTATAACATTTCATGTACAGTCATAGGGATTTTGGTTCTGTATATATTTTAATAAAGTTGTGGGGTCCGTGTAAATGTGTTTGTGTCTGCTTCCCTAGGCAAAAACAGTGTGTTCATAGTATTCATATTCATTTGATACGGGGAAAAAGCATAGTTCGTATATGAAAACGCATCATGTGGCCATCAGTAATGCTCACATTGAAAAGACAAAAAAGGGCATAGATCATGTGATATAAATTACCATCTGTATCTAAATTAAAATTAAATTTAGAATACAGAATTAAAGGGACACAATCCCTCTCCTTCCAAGCTACAGTTTTACCCATACGTTTATATTTTGTCACTGTATGTAAGGGTGTTACACACTTTTGTAAAGAATGTAGTTTAGATTTTGAAACATAACAGACCAAAGAGTAAATGTAAGATATGCCCAACATAAATATGAGATTGAAATGACATTGACTTCATTGTTTCAATTTAAGACTGAAGTTAAAAAGTAAAATAATGTTAAAATACCTCAGTTTTCTACTTTTCTGTCAGATATCTGGACCAACTTTTAAATGCCATTAAAATATTCAGAATAACCTTAAGGTAGTAATACAATGTGAAATTGTTTGTTTTCACTCATTCAACACATCTTCATGTAAATACAATCTGAGCACATCTCTGCATCTCTGCATGAAATAACAGTGGAGACTTGTATATTGTGAAAGAATCACTCTTTATTAAAACATGTTTACATTGTTTATTTTCAGTCGTTTGTTTTATTGCTGTAATATGATAATAGATATGGTGCTGGGGTGGATCGGAGCTGGTCCTGTAATGAGACGATGAGGTTCTTATGCTCAGTGTTGCTCGTTGTGGTCATTAAAAGAAGGGAAGGGAAGTGGCGACCCATACTTGGAATTTGTCCTCTGCATTTAACCCATCCAAGTGCATGCACACAGTAGTGAGCGTACACCCAGAGCAGTGGGCAGGCAATGCTGTGGCACCTGGGGAGCAGTTTGGGGGTTTGGTGCCTTGCTCAAGGGTCTCACCTCAGTCGTGGTATTGAGGGTGGAGAGAGTGCTGGTTATTCATTCCCCCCACCTACAATCCCTGCCAGACCTGAGACTCGAACCCATGACCTTTAGGTTACAAATCCAACTCTCTATCCATTAGACCACAGCTGCCCGATCATAAGAACCAGATCATAAGAGTTATTTGCTCATTAATCAGACATTAGTTGTGCTGTATATGTTATGTTATAATGAGTTTGTGCTTAACAAACTTTATTAAGTTAAAGATTCATCAGACTGTTTTAAACTAGTAACTCCTAAGTTTGTGAGGTTTTTTTAATGATTCATTAAAATAACCGAATCATAAGAGTCATTTGTATGTGATTCAGACTACGCTGACTGATCTGTATGTTTTTCAATCACTATAAAGAAGTAGCTCATAAGAGTCATTTGCTTGGGAATCGTACACTGGTCGCACTGTGATATTTCATTATACTGAGGTTAAGTTATTGTGATTAACTAGTTGATTAAGGATTTATTAGATTGTTTTAAACTGGTAACGCCTAAGTTTATTAGTTTTTTTTTTCTTTTGAACAATTTAATTGCTGGATCTAGTTTATTTGCTAGTTAATGAAACCATTGACTACTGCAAGACAATATAAATACGCAATTTCTTGTCATTAATTCATAGTACAGTCATTTATAGCAGTATATTCAAAGTAGGCCGCGTTCACAACACACATTAAATGTGATTTCTTTTGGCGTGCTACCATAGATTGCAATAAGTATTGCCGGTTATGAAAGGGGCCTTTAGGGCGCTGGCCTTAACAGAGGCACCTCAAAGACGCCGACAGTGACAGGAACCTCAAGGCAGTATTACATTGCCTTAAACCCCCAGTTAGCAAGCCAAAGGCAACAGTGGCAAGGCAAAACTCCCTACAAAATTAAAGGTATGAAGAAACCTTGAGAGGAACCAAGACTCAGCAGGGGGGACCCATCCTCCTCTGGCCGGCACATAAAAATACTGCCTATTTGATTTATAACATTTATAGCTAGATGATAATTAACAAAATAATTATTCAATTCTAAAATGGCTATTGAGGCTACTTGTTCTCTACAACTCTTATCTGTATTCTACAGGACTTACTTGTACTCTACAACTCTTACTTTTAGTCTACAACTCTTACTTGTTTTTCACAGGACTTGCCTGTACTCTGCAACCCTTACCTGTATTTCACACCACACACTTGTACTCTACAACTCTTACCTGTATTTCACACCACACACTTGTACTCTACAACTCTTACCTGTATTTCACACCACACACTTGTACTCTACAACCCTTACCTGTATTTCACACCACACACTTGTACTCTACAACCCTTACCTGTATTTCACACCACACACTTGTACTCTACAACTCTTACCTGTATTTCACAGGACTTACTTGTACGCTACAACTCTTAACTGTATTTCACAGGACTTACTTGTACTCCAAAACTCTTACCTGTATTTCACAGGACTTATATTCTACAACTCTTACCTATATTTCATAGGACTTACTTGTATTCTACCACTCTTACCTGTATTTCACAGGACATACCTGTTCTCTACAGCCCTTACCTGTATTTCACAAGACTTACTTGTATTCTATAACCCTTACCTGTATTTAACAGGACTTACCTGTACTGTACAACTCTTTCCTGTATTTCACAGGACTTACTTGTACTCTACAACTCTTAGCTGTATTTCACAGGACTTGTATTCTACAACTCTTACCTGTATATCACAGGACTTACTTGTATTCTACAACTCTTACCTGTATTTCACAGGACTTACTTGAACTCTACAACTCTTACCTTTGGTCTACAACTCTTAACTTTAGTCTACAACTCTTACCTTTAGTCTACAACTCTTAACTTTAGTCTATAACTCTTACCTGTACTCTACAACCCCCCCTAGCAACTGCCCTGAATGCACCTGTATGTTGGCCATGGCATTGAGATGGTCCTGTGGTGGTTTGTGGTCTGGGTTGTGCGTGCTGAACTGAGGGCTGCTTGGGCTTTACCTGTGCACTGAGGGGTCCCTGTGGCCGTGGCGCTGAGGGGTCCTGGACTGACGCCGAAGCGCTGAGGGGTGCCTGTACTGCGGCCGCGGCTCTGAGGGATGTCTGGACTGTGGCGCTTGTACTGTGTTTTCTAGCAGTGTCTCAAGAACAGATAACTGTGACATGGACTCAGAAAGACTTTGTCAGCAGGACATTGCCAGCAAAGCTATACAACTACAATCACATCAACTTACTACACTGATTTTACATAATCAGAATGTAGAAATTATGTGCATTATGCAACATTTCATGCATTTATAGTCATTTTTTCTCAACTGGGAAATGGCATATACTTCCTGTTAGTAAAAAAGTTAATGAGCTGTTTGAGATGATATGACCCTTCTAAAATCCAGACAGCAGAGTACATAGTGCATAGTACAAGTACACAGTGTACAGAATGTCATTAGGGATGCAACAAGAGACTTCAGTGGCAGTGGCCATGACATGCGCTGCTTCATGACAGAGCTTACTTCATGACCTTCAGAAAAGTATGTTCTAAAACTGCAGTCTGGATTTACTACATGTACATTTATGTGACCTATGGCGTGGGTTACGTCACTTCACTGCAAATCACTGCACAGAATCTCATCAGCAGTAGGTCGTATGCGTACTTTTCATTTTGTGAATGCTATGAATACGAACATACTACTAATTTCATATATGTGACCCTGGACAACAAAACCAGTCATAAGGGTAAATTTTTTGAAATTGAAATTTATACATCATCTGAAAGCTGAATGAATAGCCTAAGCTTTCCATTGATGTATGGTTTGTTAGGATAGGACAGTATTTGGCCAAGATACAACTATTTGAAAATCTGGATTCTGAGGGTGCAAAAAAATCTAAATATTGAGAAAATCGCCTTTAAAGTTATCCAAATGAAGTTCTTAGCAATGCATATTACTAATCACAAATTAAGTTTTGATATATTTACGGTAGGAAATTTGTAAAATATCTTCATGGAACATGATCTTTATTTAATATCCTAATGATTTTTGGCGTAAAAGAAAAAATAAAAGAAAAACAACTCTTACATATGGTATTTTTCCATCCTTTAGTGCAGTGATTTTCAGTCCAATCCACTTTGTATGTGTCTCTTGTTTGACTCGGTTCAGTTCATGAAGCTCTCAGGACTGAAAACCACTGCTGTCCTACAACACTTACCTGCTCTCTGACGAATATAATTGCTCAACATAATCCTTAGCAGTGACAGAATCACACACTTTTCAGACTCTGCTGCAACATTTCTGGATGATCCTACAGCAAAATAATTAAAACATGCAACTTGCTAAATAAATACACCGAATACACTGAATATATTAATGACACCACCTGTCTGTATCATCATACTGGAAATGTGTTTAAGCCTAAGATTACAAGCAAAAGACAGTTCTGGATTAAGGTGAAATGGTCTTGAAAATGTATTAAAAAGTACAAATAGCAGTAGTTAAGGTCTAGCTTTGCCTTTTCGGGTGTCATGGAAACCAGTCTACATAAATGTTATTTGGCTCTAATTCGGTTCAGCTAAAATTGATATCCAAATGAAACCATTAGCACAATATGAAAACGTTAGATAAGTAATGAGCTTCTCATCGACTCACCAGCAGCTCAGATGTGAATACAGATTTTGAGCCCATGCACACATTTCCCATTAATTACCCAACTGGGAACCACATGGGGAGCCCACCCTGGGATGACCCATGTGGGTCCTAGCTGGGTCACCCAAGTGGGCCCCAGATAAGATGCCCACCTGGGTTCACCCATGTGGGTCCTAGCTGGGTCACCCAAGAGGGCCCCAGATAAGATGCCCATTTTGAGCCCATGCCCACTCTGTACCCCTGTAGCCCATGTGAAACCCACGTGGGCCCCACATTGACGTGTTTGCTGGGGAGTGAAGTAGCACAAGTTTAACCATTGATGATTCCGTTCAAACATCAACTTGGTGCGACCTTCACGCACGCACTGTGACGACATAAGCCCCTCATAGAACGTTCACGCTACATATTCTACTCAATTTACTCATTTAATAGTGAGAAATACCAACAAACACATAAAACACTTCCTGTTCCCGCAAAGTAAAAGACCCATTCCAAAACTGATATAAATATCCTAAGTTCAGTGCTGCGAATGTTCTTTGTCACTCCTATACATCCAGTGAGAATAAAAATAAAACGTGTGTGTGTGTGTGTGTGTGTGTGTGTTCAAGTGATTTCTGGTTGATTATTTTATTAGTAAATCCTAAACGCATAAATAAATGCAGATGTTTCAAAACACTCCCACAATTTATTTAAAAATCACATGCAAAAAAGCATCTCTTGTATAGATTTGAATTAGACTGCTTGTCTGCTTCAAGAGTGATGAATCTTTTTATTGCTGTTGAAGTTGAAACTTGCTGATCTGTGTGCTACCAGACTTTATATTTAACATTACCTTTAAAGTTGGTCTTAACTGAGCAAAAATGCTTTGTTTTGAATGTGTCTCATATTCATCACTTTTAGACAAGCCGGAATGTTGCTGGCGAGAATCAGACTTGAACTTGCATTATAATGTAGATATTTTGATCAAGTTTTGATCTTCAAGCATGTTCAGTAGGGGAAACTCTTCCTTTTATGCTGAAGAAATTTAAAAATGTAGGTTATGAATGGCTTATCAATTTATAGTCATTCAAAAATATGGGAGATTAGAAGACATGTAATTTATTGTATGATATGGAATATTTTGATACGTTTCTAGTATGCCACTTTTACGATGCTTACAAATAGCTCGGACACTTTCGCATGCGGAATAATATAGCATAGGTTAGTGAAATTTTCATTTTTGTTTGAGCCTGCCTCCACACCACTTGGTGGCAGCATAAGCCAACACAAAATGTTTATTGATTCCACCAGAAGAGGGCAGCGTAATAACATCAGCCGTTTATTGACTTTTTCTTGCTTAAAAAGCCTAAAACCGTTTGTTTAAACTAACACAACCTATATATCATTTAAATTAACATTTATCATTACATATAAAAAGAAGGAAATGTGATTGTCATTGCTAAAGCCTAACAACTAAACAAAGTGGCAGCAGTAGCCTAAGTATAACTAACAATTTCAGAAGGTTCATGACATCACTGCACTTTTTCTTCAAAAACTGCCATCAGTCAACACTAGCAAAAGAACAGTCTGTGACACTCAGGTGTGGGTGTGACATAAACACTGAATGTTTTGTACCTTGTAATTTGCTGTGAGGTACATAGCTGCCCTTGTCATTGCCAGGAGGGAGGTCAAAATTCATAAAATGTTTAAAAATGCAGTAGACTACTGAGAAAGGCTTTGTTGTGATTCACATGTCATCAATACACACTTTTACTCAGACTATACGGACATTTGAGGACAGAGATGTCGTAAATGTGGCGGCTCATGAGGAAGTCATAGGGTTTTGCAGTAGGGTGTGGTAGATGATTGTTCATGTCGAAGCACAGAGAAAGTATGTAAATATGGGTGGGCCGACTTCAGAGCAGGACAGAAACAGACGCAGAGAAAAGGATAGGGTGGGCTAAAGACATTTGAACCGTTTTTGCTGACTTATGGCAAACACAGACTGGAATGAAATCAGCATGAATGGGAATTTCTCTTACATAATGGCATGAAGAACTTTTTTACATAAATGCAAATTAGTGTATTTTTTTTAGTGTACTGTCCCTTTAAAAGATGCTAATACAGGATTTGTTTTCCAACAAAATTAGGCTGATAAAAACACAAACTCTCTTTATTTCCTTTTTATTGTTTTTTTATGAACATAGATCTATGACACTCACATACATGCATTTTACAATGAAATTATGATGAATTATAAAATATACTAGACATTCGATCATCAAAGACTTTGAAAAGAGAACATTCCATGCATTCGTAAAGGTCAGAAAGTTCAAGACCTCTCTGCAGAATCGTCTCCATCCAGTAAAAGCATGTCTCAAATATTTAAAGATTGCAAGTCACTCATAACAGTCTATTGCATACACACCAGATTGAATATAATTTGAAAACATACCAACCCAAACCAAAACATTCAACATTTGGCACCCATAGTAAAAAAAGTTTATACAGGGAAAAAATGAACACTACATGTAATTAGAATTGCTTATTGTCAAATCAATGCACATATTGCACCATATACAATTACGAAAAATAGAAAAATTCATAAATGAACAGAAATGATCCATATGTATTTGACATATAGCCAAGGTTTTTTGTTTTTTTGTAAAAACATAATTTAGTCAGTGGGTTTAAATGCAACATTTCCATTCAAACATTTAGATGGTATTTTACCATGTGTCCTCATATCATTATAGATATTATTAAACCTCTTATTTTATTTGTACACTAAATAATGATACATACTATCTGTACATACAACAAAACATCACAAGAGAAGAAAACCCAATAGATTTGAAATCAGACTAGAAAGAAATATTCAGCCTGCTTGTCATAACAGAACTGCTTAACAGCCCGAATCTGTCCGGCCTGTGTTTACAGCATTTACGTGTATTATAAAACATTGCAGTCTTCTTATATCATCTATACCCTCACAATTCCAATTTTCCAGCTAAAATGTCTTCCCTACCATCATAATACAGATATTTTTCTACAAATATCTAAAAAAAAATGCAACTGTTTTTAAAAGAGTGATTAAATTCCCAAGATATAATTATTATATCATGGATAGTCTGTGTTTCTGTATATTAATAGGAAAAAAATACAGGCAACAGCCAGTATAAAAAGACATATTGCAATAAATCCCTGAGGATTTTTTAGAAAAATAACAAAAATACAAGGCTAAATAGGAAGTGTTCATCCTATGCAGTAGCAATAAAGTCTTGTGTGTGTTATCCACTTTTTCGTATTTCAGAATATTTATGTTCCTGGTGTTCCGGTAGTGTTTTCTTTATCCGTTGTCCATTAAATATCTTCTTATCTGACAATATAATCCATTCAGATGCCCATGTCTAAAAAGTCTTCTCTCTGGAACCCTTTCTGTAAAACACAAAGCAAAAAACACCTCATGAGTGTGTGACGCTTTTAATCTTACAGGCACATAGTTGTTCCAGGTAGCACACTGGCTAGCATCCCAGAATTGAAGTAAAAGACAGAACACGTTTTATTTTTTTCCACCGGTGGCATTCTCTGGTGTGTTCGGACATGCTCATGAGGAAATCACCTGAAATCCATATCGCAGGGTGTGGCTGAACATCTACCTCCCATATCAACACGCTTTAAGTCTCTATGGTTTTTTGTGTTTTGGAAATAAGCAACTCAAATATGAGTCTGTTATTTCCCATCTGATTATCCAGTATGATATGTGTTCATTTGTGTGTTTGTGTGAATGTGTGTGTACGTGGGCTTTTAAACAGTCTTTAAATAACTGGAAAATGTCTAGAGGGCAGGGCGGATTGACAGTAATCGCGATGTGCAACTGTACTAGTTTGTAATGATACAACACAAAGAAACACATTCTGAGGGTGTTTTTTTTATAAGCTGAATAAAAATTAAGAAAAAATGGTAAAAAGTTACATTTTACAATGTGAATAGTGCTTGCTGTGTAAGTCACTCCAGGCATTGTTGCTATATGGTTTCTAGGGTGTTCTGAGTGGTTGCTGACTGGCTCAAATCACAAGCGTCCACTCTCAAGTCTCTGTGATATTCTGGTCTATAGATACAGCTCGAGTCACTCTTTTTAGGTAATTGTCACTAATTTTCGAAAATATGTTTATTTAGAAAAGTGCATGATTTGACAAACCGTGTGATTTGAGGTCATTCACAAACGATGTGGGAACAGCTATGCACTTAAGTTTAATACTTAGTGTAAAGTGCAAAACCACTGCTGTACTTTCAAACCAAACACTGACACCTACTGGTGTGGATGAATTACACAAAACCAAACGTTTTCAAATACAAATGCTTTTTCTGGTGTATTTGTCATATTATTAAAAATTATCTCATAGTAGGTGAGCTAGCAAAATAAATTTACTTAGTTTGTTGAGTGGTCTCAAGTGGCACCATTAGGGGGCGACCCGCTTCATGTAGAATATGTAAGTCTCATGTGAGTGTCAATTTTTAAACAGAAGTAAGTCAAAGTACTACTAAAAAAGGTATTTTTTAAAATTAATTTTATAATTTATTAAGTAATTATGCGTGGTACTTGTCCTGTAAATGTCGCCTTCATGATGCTAAGGTGGCTGCTAGAGCTTTGCTATGTGGTTGCTGACTGTCCCAAATCACAAGCGTCCACTCTCAAGTCTCTATGATATTCTGGTCTATTCTGGTCACTCTTTTTAGGTAATTTTCACTAATTTTCGAAAATATGTTCGGTCATTTAGAAAAGTGCATGATTTGACAAACCATGTGATTTGAGGTCATTTACAAATGGTGTGGGAACAGATATGGACTTAAGGTGTAAAGTCCAAAACCACTGCTGTATTTTGAAACAAAACACTGACACCTACTGGTGTGGAAGAATTACACAAAACCAAACGTTTTCAAATACAAATGCTTTTTCTGGCGTATTTGTCATAGATTATTAAAAATGATCTCATAGTAGGTGAGCTAGCAAAATAAAGTGACTTAGTTGAGTGATCTCAAGTGGAACCATTAGGGGGCGACCCGCTTCATGTAGAATATGTAAGTTTCATGCGAGTGTCAATTTTTAAACAGAAGCACTTTTGAACAGAAGTAAGTCAAAGTACTACTAAAAAAGTTTTTTTTTTTTAAATACTTTTATAATTTATAAAGTAATTATGTGTGGTGCTTGCCCTGTAAAAGTTACCTTCACCATGCTAAGGTGTTCACGATGCTAAGGTGGTTGCTAGAGCTTTTCTATCTGGTTGCTGACTGTCCCAAATCACAAGCATCCACCCCAGGCAGTCGTGGCCTAATGGATAGAGAGTTGGACTTGTAACCCACAGGTTGTGGGTTCGAGTCTCAGGTCTGGCAGGGACCACGACTGAGGTGAGACCCTTGAGCAAGGCACCTGAACCCCCAACTGCTCCCTGGGCACCGCAGCATTGGCTGCCCACTGCTCCGGGTGTATATTCACTACTGTGTGCATGCACTTGGATGGGTTAAATGCAGAGGACAAATTCCGAGTATGGGTCACCATACTTGGCCACACACCACTTCCCTTTCCCAAGCTTCAACAATGTTCTGGTCTATAGATATGGCTTGGTTTGCTCTTTCAATGTAAATCAATGGGATCTTTGCCAATTTATGAAAATTATAACATTCGATCAATAAGAAAAGTGCATGATTTGACAAACTGCTTTTCATTCATGTCTGTAGCACAAACAGTGTGGGAACAGTTATGCACAAGTTTAATACTTAGTATTTTGCTTGATAATTCAACAGTGGTCTCGGACACTAAACTGACACCTACTGGTGTGGATGAATCAGGCAAGAAGGAAAGCTTTCAGCAGTGTTGTGGGCTACTTTTATTTCTGCTGCTGAGGGTTGTTTTTTTAGTCTGCGGGTTGAACAGAAAACCCTCCACCCCCGAAATGAGATTTTGACCAAGGTGGAACCCCCTGGAAGGAGGTTTTGATCCCCCGGAACGTGATTTTGGAGCAATTTTGATAGTCATTATCCCCTGGAACACAATTGAGCTAGTTTTGGCTGTGATTCGGCTAATTTTGAGTTCCAGTCGGGCTTGGATTTGTTACGCAAACCTGGCAACTCTAGTTTTAAATTACCCATACTATTGCAGAAATAGTCTATTTACAGGTGCATTTGAGTCACATGACTAAAAATGTCTGATAATAGCGATATTATCTCAATAAAGTGATTTGTTTTCAGCTGTTTTGGCTGGTCGTTCCATGTAGAATATAAGTTTTGTGTGAGTGTGTGTCAATTTTTAAACACATTTGTCAAAAATACTACTAAAGTTTTGAAGGAAAACCATTTAAAAATACATTATGTATATAATTTATATGGTCATAATACTTACGCTTCTGTAATCTTTGTGTAGTTTCTTGTACTGGAACATGTTGCTCAGCACTGTCGCTGCTGCTTTGGCGGCTTTCAGTTTAGCAGGGCTGGACGAAAATTGAAATTGTAATGTTAGTTAATTTTTACAAAGTTAATAGTTTGTGTTGATTTTTGTTGTATAATTGGATGACTTAGTTTTACCTGCTGTCATGAGAGGTCTTGATGCCCGCCAGCTTGGGCAGACCATCGAAGTAGGTGATGTCTCGCGCAGCCACCATGCTGCTGGTCACCAGGTTGTTGAGGGCTCCACAGACGTTCACCACCACGTCACTGGACGGCTCCTTCTGGCGGCCATCGGAAGGCAGTTTGGCAAGCAAGGGATTTACCACCTTTGTGGCTAAAATGAAAGAAATTGAACAATGAGCTTCTCTAAGGCCACAGTGGTACGATGGACTGAAGTTTTGTGGCTAGAGAAGGAAGCCTCACCCATGTCGTTCTTGTCCTTGGCATGACGGGACAGGTTTCTGAGGAAGCCGGTGAGAGAACGCAGCTCTAGATCATTGTTGGTCCTGAGGAGATCCAGAATGACAGGCAACATCCTATTCTGCTCCAATGCCACACGACTCAAGATGGACGCCCACTGAAACATAAAAGAGAAATTTCATTGTTGAAATAAATCAAAAGTTCTGTCATGAAACTCTAGATGGCGCAGTCCGATAGGTCTAACTCAGTGTGACATAATGACATCATCACATTGTGCAGCTGATTGGTTTTTGTATCAGCAGCCTATGAGCTTGCTGCTCAACAGTCAAATACTTGGCTAGTGTTTGCTGTAGCAGTTGCAGCACGCTTCAGAAACCCTCCACCTTCCCCAGCTCCACCTGTATAGATCTGCTATGGGGTGATTCATGTATGCTATATAGGGGGGTTATTTCATATATGTTATTTGTGCAGCAGATGTATTGATAGTAGCAGGTCTCGGTACTTGCTCTGCCGCAGCAGCAGCGTAGCAGGTCTATTCCGCCAACACCAAACATATTAACACTGTCATGTACATTACACTGCCAAACCGTCCGAGAGTTGTCCTGATAGAACTGCTATATAACTAGCTACAAGCTTCAGTTTCTAATGTGTTCTGAGTGATTACTAGGTGTTTACTAAGGTTTTCTGTGTGATTACTGTAGCATTGCTAAGGAGTTTTGAGTAGTTTATAGCTGGTAACTATTCAGGAGTTGCGTCTCAAATGATGCACTATACACTATGCACTTATACTCTATGTACTTATGCACTTTGTACTCAACCGTGTTGTGTGAATCATATTAGGTTATTTTGTCATTCATCATCAGAGTCTAATAGCCCCTCCCCCTTCACTACATAAATAAAACTGTGACAGTTGAGTGCATGAAGTGTCCAACATGCCACACTTGTTTTTTTTTATTGTTGTTTTTTTTCTCGGTTATTTAAGTGCATCATCCAGTTATTTATTGTGCACTATTTCCTTTTGGAATTTTCAAGTGTGAACACACTACTCACACTATTTATACAACAAAACAGCATAGAATAGTGCATAAGTATGTGATTTGGGATGTACCTAGGGTGTTTTCTAGGACATTGCTAGAACTAAGGTGTTTGCTAGGTTGTTTTGAGTGGTTGCTAGGCAGTAGCTAATATCTTCTAAGTATTTAGCTAGGTTAATGTGTTGCACATTTTTGCTAGACTGAATTGTAGTATTAAACTAGTCCTAAATTTCTAAGGAGTTACAAAGGTACTTTGGGGTGGTTCCTTGACAGTTGCTAGGGTTTTCAAAGTTGTTGATAGTGTGATGCTAAGGTGTTCTCTGTCAGAGCTTTGCTAGGCTAGTTCTAGCCTTCTACAATGTTGTGAGTTATTTCTAGGGCTGTTCAGGGTGATTGCTAGGAAGATGCATGATGATTCCTAGGCAGTGGTGGAGGTAACGAATTACAACTACTCACGTTACTGTAATTAAGTAGTTTTTTCGGGTATTTGTACTTTTTTGAGTATATTTTTTAAGCTGTACTTTTACTTGTACTTAAGTACAAATTAAGCAAAATAATCTACTTCGTTACATTTACATCATAGTTCGTTACTGAGTACGCCCAATTTGAATTGATATTCAAACCTTTGACGGCATTTCAGTAGCCAATAAAGATATCCGATCGTAAACGGACCAATAAAAGCCCTGATATCTGAACCGGGGAAAGCCGCCGCTGCAGCAGGTTATGAAGAGCTGACCAGACAGTGAGAGAGCTCAGCGTAACTGGAGTCAAAGTTTGGAGAAACAAACTACATGGTAGTGTTGTCATAAATATCTATATTTTGATACCGATACTGAAATATCTGACACGGTTCCATTACTCATTTTCCGTAGTATCTACCGTACCTATACAGCCTGCCCTACACCGATACAAGCTGCGTTTCGCTCTCTCCTCTCCGACAGCGAGTTTGACACGCATCGCCTCCTGTCAGTTATATCCGCGCGGGATTGCAGGTATTCCGCATAATTTTAATCATTCCTGCGTAAATGTGGCAAGCGCTTTATTGTAACATGAGAACATAGTCATGTAATTGCAAAAACTGGATGCGAGCTCTCAAATAGCCCTAACTTATAAAAATGAACTGCCTGCCCTCTCACTCCGATATTGCTTGTGCACACTCAGACTGTGTGCTATCGCGATCTCTCCGTGCTTTTATAGTAGAAATTATTTCTCTTTGCTCCTAGATTAAACTTTGTCAAAAGTTATCATTCAGAGCAGATCCACGCCTGACCGATGAAAATGCTACTGGAAATTTTATTGACTGTAAGTGAAATGCACCAGAAAGTCTTTCAATATGAAAGATGGAACTTCTTTACAACGTAAGTTTATGCTAGAAATGTTTCAGAATGGGATATTTGTATGATTTGTACATATAAATATCCTGGTCTGTCTAACTGCATCTCTATATTGTACAGACATTACAGGTCAAAGCCATCTGTTGTCCCATTCAGGGGCGGACTTAACCAATAAGCGAGGTAAGCGGCCGCTTGGGGCCCGGGGGAATCAGGGGCCCCAACTGATATTGGCAAAACATATTTGCAGCGTTGAGCAATGTAGCCAATCGCAGACATATCCGCTGATTTCTTGAACGCAATGACCAGAAGTGTTTAAGTTAGAATCCACTCACCACTCAAAATACTTTTAGAGTTTTTTTTACTTTTAGAGTACTTTTAGAGTTTTTGTCAAGTGCTAAGTTCTGCAAGCTCGAGAATCATCTCATTATAACAAAGTGTAGATACGATGTAAATAAGAGATTCATTGTGCAGTGTAGAGCTTATTAACGGAACATCGTGAGATCACAATGAAGTGAGTGACAGCTTTTATTGATTATATGAGGGCACATTCTAGGCTGTATAATACTGTCTCAGAACAGAGATATTCACCTCAGTAAAGAAAGTATTGTTTCAAGTCACAATTTTGTTTATCCTGATGTTTCAAAATGTCTATCTTGTGTGCTTTTCCTAGGCGCGTCTGCGCAAACTGCCACATACTCGTATAAATGCATGAATGCAATGACTGGAGATTTTCACTTAGTAATAGATTACATTTTCGATTTGTTTCTACTAGGCAAACCCTACTGTATGCCTTCAGAACACCTGGAATATGGAATGAGCTGCATGGGATAATTTTATGTTTGCAAAAAGACTGGCAAAGTTAATTAAATGGACAAGTGCAAGCATTTTTTTGTTTTTGGATAAGGTCATCTTTTGTGATCCGAAAAAAAATAAGGTAGCCTAATCTGGCTTTAGAACAGCATCAGGTTGACTAATTACTGGTTTTGAAGGGATAAATAAACTATAGACTAGAACAAGCGAGCAAAATAAGGGTTAAGCATAAAAGGACACATAGTTATTGTGTTAGGGTTAAGAATTTGCTTAGGGCCCCCAAATCACTAAGTCCGCCCCTGGTCCCATTTATCTAAATAAATAACATATGGCTCTTAAATCACTGCTTATAAAAATTCAGTCTTGTCATTTCAAATACCTCAACTGAATTGAGGTCATTTGTTTTAGAATTTTATTAATGACTGTGTACTTGTCTTTTTTTTGTAAATTCAGTTCAGTTTGAAATCAAGCTTCTTTGCTGTAAGCTTTTGCAACAAAGTTACCCTATTTTAAAGACACAAATACACAGAATGAGCAAATGTTTAAGATTGAGATTTTTGTAATGGTAATTAATCAGTGTTTATATGTAGGCTATGTAAATAAAAGCCTATATTAAAATCTGTTCATCATATAAAGCGAACGTGTCTGTTTTAAAAGACTTGGATTAAACCACTCAAAGCTTGAAATAATGTTTTCTTTGCAAAAAAATGGATGAACAACAATTTGAAATATTAAAATATCTATATAGCAGTATACAGTATGTGGTAGTTTTGCCAACGGTATTGAAAATGATTGAAGTCGTCATGAATTCAAAAATGACCCTACTTACTTTTGAGTGCACATTACTAGTCTTTTGGTGAATAATTAAACTGTGTCAATACACCTTGTCTGCCTTCGTAATATTTAATCAAAAACTGAAAATTCCCTTCCGCTCTGGAATGGCGTTCTCGCTCTGATGACGTCAGTTTGACAGCTTGGGGAGAATCCTCTTGTTAAGTCATGACGTAAGGACTGCAGTTTCCGGGTCCATGTCTCTACTCATTTCATTTGAGAATACTATCTCAACAGCCATTTATGAGCACTATTTAATTAATATTACATATTTAAGCTAAGCATTTCAAAATTTGCTGTGCACACTACAGTCTCCGTGCTCACAGTGTCTCAGACACTAATATTTTAGCTGAATCACTGTCTGGCCATCTGGGATTTCAGTATGGAGATAAAGGTTAGGGTTATAATTTTTCAGTATTACATGACATCGTGGGTGTATATTAGCACAGTTTGTTGTTTTCTTGGGGCATCTGGCAGAACGTTATGACACAGAAGCGAAGATATGAATTAATATTTTTTTGGTAATTCATTAAATATTGCCGCTAAAAAGTAACTAGTAACTAGTACTCTGAGTAGTTTTTGAGACGAGTAATTTGTACTTTTACTTAAGTACCGTTTGGACACCAGTACTTTTACTTGTAATTGAGTATTATTTCAGCAATGTAACAGTACTTGTACTTAAGTACAAATTTTCAGTACTCTTTCCACCACTGTTCCTAGGCAGTTGCTAGGTGGTTTTGGGTAGACAGAGCCAACAAAACTAAGGCTGTGTGTCCACCAAAGCATTTTTAGCAAAGCTAGCATATTTTTTTTCAATTGTTTTCAATGAGAGTTACATTTTTAAAAAAATGCCAATTGAGTGTCTTTTTCATGCTAAGCACTCTGGATTTTTTTTCTCAGAGTTGAGGAATGTTCAACTTAAAAACACAGTAAAATGTAGCACTCATCACTGTCACTTTTCAGTCAGCTGTCCAATCACAGCTGAGGAGGGGCGGAGCAACGACCAACTGTCACACATCCTGCTTGTATTACGACTGAACAACAATGTGCTCACAGCTGGCGTTTTCAGCCAGTTTTCTGCTGCCTAAAGGCACTTTGGTGAATCTCTTACCCTCTTGTCTCCAGCTGTGATGTTCTGCAGGGCTCCGGCCACGGCCTCTCGCGTTGTGGAGTTGATCTCACAGCGCTGCAGCACCTGGTTATACAGCTCCACTATCTTAGGGTGCCAGAGCCACTCGATGTCTGTGGGCTGCCGTGACACTTCTGTAAATGTGGTGAGGTCCTGATTTTGTCTCTGGAAGAAAAGACAAAAGATGATATTAAGCTGAAGTCTGAGAATGAAAACTGAAGTAGGACATTGAAAGCAGCTTCTTACATCTTTGGCCTTCTTGCTATTAGGGGTGAAGCAGCCGATAGCTTCTCCTTTTGAGGAGCTCTGAGCTCGACTCGGACCCTCCAGGCGCATAAGTGCTGACGGGGGAATCTCAGTGTACAGCTGATAGGACAGATTCCTCAGCACACACACTGCATTCTCCACACCCTGGGAGAGGAACACATTCATGAACGGCCATGTGAAACACACCTCGCAAGCGGAGGCAACAAAAGAGGCAGAGTATAAAAAAGAGGGTGTTACACCATTACCTTCTCCTCCACTTTAGTGTCCAGCAAGCATTTCTGAACATAACCAACCAGAGCATCTATAAGGCCACGGGTCTCTCTCATCTGCTGTCTGGTCTTCTCGTTCACTGAGCTCAAGTTCCTGTATAAGGAAACAGAAGGATATATAAAAAGCTGAATCTCACAAAAACAATTTCACCAGATTTTATATATATATATATATATATATATATATATAAGATACCATTATTCTCAGTGGTAAATCTCATATTATTAAAAAAATAATTTGCTTAATTGTCACGAAAATAAAGTTACATGCAATAAATAAATAAAAAACAGTCCTAATAAATAACCCTAAAATAGTCCTGATTTTCTAACAACAGTCCTAAAAATAATTGTTATACTTTTCTAAAAATGACAGTTATAAAATATGCATAGTTCTCTAAAAACAGTCCTAAAAGTAGAATTAATTTTCCATCATTTTTAAAATTTTTCTAAAACTAATAGTCCTAAAATTAGTATTTATTTTCTATGATTTTCAAATCATAGCTGTTCTAAAAATAGACGTTATTTTCTATAATTTTCTAAAAATAACAGACCTAAAAATATAATTATTTTTTAGAATTTTCCAAAAATAAATCCTAAAAACAGAATTAATTTTATATATTTTTTCTAAAATTAACAGCCCTAAAAATATAATTTTTCTATATTTTTCTAAAATTAACAGTCCTACAAATGGCCTTTCTTTTCTAAAAACAACTGTTCTAAAAATAGAATTAAATTTCTATTAATATTCTTAAAAATAGAAGTCTTTTTCTATAACTTTATAATTACAATTTTATATTATAATTTTATAATTTTCCAAAAACAACAGTCCTAATAACAGAATTAATATATTTCATAATTTTCTAAAAATGATAGTCCAAAAAATAGGCTTTATTTTCTAGCATTTTGGGTTGGGTTTTGTGTTGAAACATGACTCTCAAGTATTCTTGTTCTAAGGTTTCCTAGCAAGGATGTGGCTAGAGGGGATTTTCATTCACTGAAGTCTGATGAAGTTCCTACAGGAACAAGTAAAGGGGAACTCAAAACAGTCTGTCTGTCTGTCTGTCTGTGTGTGTGTGTTTGTATACCTGTTTTTATATTCCAGTGGGGACTTAAACATGAATACACACAGACTCATGGGAACTTGTGTCACAGTGGGGACCTAAATTGAGGTTCCCATGGGTAAACAAGCTTATAAATCATACACAATGAAGTTTTTTGAAAATCTAAAAACGCAGAAAGTTTCCTGTGATGGGTAGGTTTAGGTGTAGGGTGGGTGTAGGGCAAAAGAATATACGGTCTGTACAGTATAAAAACCATTACGCCTATGGAGAGTCCCTACAAGGATAGCAAACCAGTGCTATGTGTGTGTGTGTGTGTGTGTGTACCTGAGACAGCCGGTAGTGTTGAAGAAGATGTCAGACTCTGAGGGGTTCAGCTCAATAACGTCCTGGTCCCCGGTGCCGGAGAGGGGAATCAGAATCTTCTCTGTCAATTCGGGAAGAGTTTCTCGTGCCAGCCTTTCTTTCAAGTTATCCTTAGAAGACAGATTCCACAGAATACCTACAGGGAATGAGAGCAAAGGGGAGAGAGAGATAAAGAGAATGAAGAAAAGAGCATGGGAACGTGTCGTGGGAAACAGACAAGGAATTGAAAAGAAATTGAAATTGAAAAATGAAAAAACAGAGGAGGAAAAAGTGGGGGGGGAAATCATAACTACAGCAACCGTTTCAACTAATTTCACAAATCAAATTTCCTTGCAAAAGATTTATAACCTCCTTAGCTTTCATTATGGTGTCATGCTCTTAAATGCCCCAATGTTTAGTGGTGGGATTCACATTGGTAGATTTATTCAGTTTATTGGAGTTCCTGCATATCCAGACACGCTCACCAACCTTCGCTACGGGAGTCCACTCATTCCACTGCACATGTCGAGGCAACGTTGAGCAATAATTAAAGTAGTTTGATGCAATACTGAGAGATCAGTTAACGCCCTGCGTGCAACGCATGCAGATACACATGCACACATCTATTCTGACGCTGAAAACCTCTTGGTACGTCATATCCTAGTCATTTAATGGCCTAAACGGACACTGAACCTCACTACAATGAATGAAATAGTCTTTAATTGAAGGATGGATGTTTAGAAAATATTTTTTTTTATACTGTGGAAACTATAAAAAGCAGTAGCATCTTTGGCAGAGAAGGTCCCAGCATGCATTGCAATGAACTCAGTGAAAAATAATTAATCTATGATGTCCAAAAACATTTTTGATTTACTTAAAACTTACCTAAATTTCATTCTGTATGGCAAAGTATTGATAAAAACCATTTAGGCTAATTAAAATGTTATGTTTCAGAGAATATATTGGTGCTGTGTATTTGTTATGCTAATTAGATTCATTAGCTTAGCAACATGCTAACGTCAAACTTAACTGCAATTAATTATGAATCTATTTGTGGCACAAAAAGTTGCTTCCTATGTACTATGTTCCAAATCAGGCATTAATTAGGTTCATTATTAGCATGCAGTCTTTTCAAAGGCGAAATCCAGTAATTTCAGTAGAAATCCATGCAATCAGGAATTTCATGTGAGATTCATATGGAAATGACTGCATTTTGCAACAACAACAATGTTCCCGGACCTATTTATGTTATAAAGGAGCTTTGTTTTGCAGCCCAAGAAATCGAATTCACTTTGAAGGTCGCTAGTTATAAAATTTAGTTTCATAAACATGAACAATCATGTGAGCCAATG
Source organism: Tor tambroides (assembly GCA_021397915.2). NCBI lineage: Eukaryota > Metazoa > Chordata > Actinopteri > Cypriniformes > Cyprinidae > Tor > Tor tambroides. The sequence goes on from JAFVLL020028448.1 coordinate 36,461, forward strand.
GCGATTATAATGGCAGTTAAGTTAACTAGCCCTCTGGTGCTGCTTGTGTGGTGGTCAAAAACGACCAAATTATTATATTGTATTTAATTTTTTTTAAAATATTTTGTATTTTCATTGTACTAAATTATACAGTATTTATGGAATAGTTATGATCCATTTATTACCTGTTAACCACTTTTTGAGCATAGACCTGAAAATGAAATTTCCAACTTAAACTGTCATATTTTGAATGCTTTGGAGCACAGACTTAAGTTTGGTCTCTTTTTAAAAAAGACACTTGGCAGATTATAGCTGACATTAAAAAATGTGAAATTATGTTAAGCTTATTATTCTGAAATATTTGACTGCAAACAGTACAAGTGTGACTATTTTTCAGAACCATGTTTTTTTAGAATCATGTCTATAATTTTTTTCGTGTTCACATAACAAGTGCCAAAACTTTTATCAAGTTTCATACAAAGTAAAAAATTCTAAAAAAAAAAAAAAATAAATTTTTTTTTTGGTTGAAAGTGGCCAATCAGCACCAGATGGTTAAAACCATGTGACAAAAATGCCCACCTGTGATGTTCTTGCGGAGTTCGTCATCTTGTTCTTTAAGGGCCTCTATGAGTTTGGGGATCCCGCCGGCTTCAATAAGGGCCACTTTGTTCTCCATGTTCTCATAGATGAGGTTTCTGGTGGCACCGGTGGCGTAGCGCTGCACCTCTTGATTATCGTTGGTAAACAGTTGCACCAGGTAAGGAATTCCCTTCAGCTGGTTCACCTGAAAGAAAAATGATTTCTACTTATATCGACAACACACATTTACACATTTCACTCGAATGTTCCTTCAGACAGAAAGCAACTACATACCTGTTTCTTTGCCTCATTGTTATGGTAACACTCATGCTGAATGTAGGCAGCTCCCAACATCTGAAGATTTTGATCGGACTCATCAAGATAGCTAATGGCAGTCGGCATGTCCAAATTGTTGAGTCTACGAAAAATTGGAATATTAAATCATTAGCTAACATTAAACATCATTGGAATCAATTGTGAACCTATTTGTGTGGCACATGGAATTGCTTCCTATGTAGAGTGTTCCAAATCAATCGTTAATGAGATTTGTTATTAGCATGTGGTCTTCCGTAACTCAATCTTCTGATTAATTGACTTCTCTCTGGTGACATATGCCACACTTTTCCAATCATTTCGTCCACATAAACTACACCCCTTTCTTACTCAAAATTAAGATGTGCATCCATCCAATCAATAACCGACCGATAGAACCAAGACTACACCCTACATTTTTTGTTTAGGATTTATTTCCCCAGTCATTTCACAACACGCAATAAAAGATCTCTTGCTACTTCCGTTTCATTGCAGCTTCAAAAGGTTCTTCCTCTCTTTAACTCATTTGGGACACGTTATTAGCATGTGATATTAAAGAGTTACCATAGTTCAATTAATTTTTCAGGCGAAATCCAGTCATTTCAATAGGAATACACACAATTTCGAATGCAGGAAAGTACGAAGAAATTGGAAATTTTATTTAGTAGCGATACTAAAAAGTAACACTTCAATTGATTTGACAATGTCCTGTAAAGATAATATTCATTAGCCGATAATATTCATCAGCTGTAGTCATAGCAAGAGAACTTCAGCCATTGATTTCTGGATCTCATGTAGGAAATTTGGGTTCGAATCTGGCCTGTTTCCAACTTTCCTACCCATAATTTCTTACTTTCTTTCTTACTTACTTTCAATAGTATTACAATACCCCAAATACTTTTTAAATAAATTATTTCTCAATGAGATAGCTAGAAAAAATAAATATATTTAAAATACATTTATTTCATACTAAGTACACATAAAATCTATTAACATATTTACTGACATTTTGCTCGAGACTTACTGACATAAAAACTACAATTAAACTTTATTTGGAGTACTACTTGTGCACAATGCACATTTCTTAATATTAAGCCTAAAATGTGTTTTAATGTCACTATTAATGAGAACTGTATGATCTTTGAATATCTTTAAATGCAAGATATTTAAAGTGTACCTGAAGTATACTTGCAATGGTTCCACTTTAGCACAATCATATATACTTCAGTATATTCCAATTTAGCAGAGTTAAGTATACCAGTTTAGTACACTAAAAGTACGACTGCAGGGTATTTCAGTAAGTACATAAATATGTAAATGTATTTGTAGTATACTTAGCATGAAAAATGTATTTGAAATACATTTTATGATGTTTATTTTTCACGAGGAATCCTCAAGTGGAAACTTGAATAAAAGTTGTTTTTTTCATCAAATAATTCATAATTTAGCTTATCTTAGTTTCTTAACTAGTACTACTTCCATTTCAAGAGTCAGAATTATTTGCAGAAACGTTTGCTCAACAGGACATTCCTCCATGTGTGTTTGTGTGTGCTGGTGCATGTCGCTGGAGTGCTAGGAAGTGTTTCTTTCCCAGGGTGTGTGAAGTGTGAGGTGGCTGGACTGGTTTGGGTGTGCCTGCGCAACAGACGCGCTCTTCACTTTTTACACACATATAGGCAGGGCTGGATAACATCAAACACATTTACATATGCGTGCACACACACACACACACACACACACACAGAGAGTTAGTGCAAAAGATAAGCTAAGTATCGGTGTACTGACAGGCTGTATGAATAATTTTATACTTTAAAGGTCAGTCCTGCACACACTGCGTGTAATCACTGTTTCCATACTTACACACCAGACTAAGTATTTTTAACAAAAACAGCTAACAGGCTAATTTGCAATCAGTAACACTCAGTGTTTGTGGTAAAACATAGTATGTCTCAAATAGCTATGGTACATAATTCAGGGAATTTTTGACCAACAGTAATAAGGAAGCGTTTGGTAAGAAACATGTCATTTGTGGTTGAACACATGTTATTTGTGCATTTCAAGCAATTAGGCCTACTTTTGAGTGGTGTTTTGCACTAATGGTGCTAGCATACTACTTTTGTGCACATCTCAATTCATTCAAGATGTTTTGTTACCAGACACTTACTTAGCAGTCACTATAAAATGACCAAAATCTTATAGGCTATTGTGCATGATACAAAGTTGGGAATATATAATTTTTGAAAGGTTTAGTGCATGAAATACTGAAAAGTACTTCCTTAAATACTCCATTTAATTTGATTGTTTTCTTGCTTAATCATTCATTTGATGGGTGCAAACCAAAAGATAAGATTGTTCAAAATGAATGGAAGTCTGGTATGAGCACAAAAGAAAAAAAACAAAACAACTTCATGAACCTTATGTAACACCAGAGTGAAAAAAAATCTCTATATAATAAAACCAACACTGAATTATGATTGGATGAGTCACATTCAACAGCATTGTAAAATAGCAATATAAAAGCACATGTGACCGAGCTTCAGTTCAACAGCTCAAATTTAATTTGGAAAGTTTCTCTCTCAAGTTTGGCTAGTTCCTGTTTTGTCTAACTACACCCATTAAATTCGGCATGAAATGCAAATTAATGTATTTTCTAAATGTTTCTGATATTATTGTGACTGATTCATCCATACATATCTTCCCTTTCTTAAATAATGTCATTTTCAAAATCAAAATTTCGCAACTCGATCTTCCGATTAATCGACTTCTCCCTGATGACACATGCTGGACTTTTCCAATCATTTTGTCCACATAAACTCAGCCCCTTTCTTACAATTGGCTCAAAATTCAGATCTACCTCCATCCAATCAACATCCGATGGATAGAACCAAGCCTATGCCCTACTTTTTTATTTTACGATCACAGTATGCAATAAAAGATCTGCCGCTACTTCCATTTCAATACTTTCTTTTAGGACTGGGGAAATAAATCGATACATCGTGAATCGAGAAATGATTTTCATCGCGATTCTCTCTCGAATCGATTCTGTGCTTAGTTTTTAACAAGTAGATGGCACTGTATGCTTTAGAAACAGCCTTGCTCTGCTTGCTTCCAGTTCCTTATACACACGCCACTTGAACATAAAATAATTATTCATAAAGTTCAAAAAGTTTGAAGTGAATCACAAGGGCGTTCACAGAGGGCTGTGTTTACATTAATCGTGTCTTAAAAGCATTCTGAGCCCAGGTGTAATTTCATGACTCAGCCGAATACACAAACGCTTTTCAGCGCTCTTCTTCGTGAGCATTTGAGTGTTTGGTTAAAAACTAGATTAGAGCACCATCTGCTGTTAAAAACTAAGCTCAAAATCAATTCCAGAAAGAATCGCGATACATTCAGAATCGATCCATGAATCGCGATGCATCGATTTACATCACAATGCATTTTGCTCTGTATTTTGACACATCAAAAGCACATGTTCTTACCCGCTCAGGTTGCCCATGCTGCCCATCATATCCATGCCGTCAAACACATCCTTGCCTCTCCCGACACTATGCACGCTCCTGACGGAGCCGGCGCGCGACAGCCTTCCCTGCTGCATCATGGCCAGGTTGCTCTGGGAGCCGCTGAATCCGGCACTTCCGTACATGCCTGACGACATGTTGGACACGCGACTCGTTTGGCGATTGTTGATTCGGCTAATGGTGCGGTGGGCGGGGCCTTTGAAAGACTGCCGGCTAACATACACCTCCTGCTCCACGCCGCCTCCTCCGCCGCCAGTGGCCAGCGTCCCACTGAGGGAGCTTTTCATGGCCGGAAGCGTCATGGAACTGACCTGCTGCTGTCCGCTTTCGAATCCATTCATCCTAGAGGTTGAATACACGGACTGGCGGGGGTAGGTGTTGGTGGCGTAGCCGTTGCTCATGTTCTGCATGGAGGCCTGCTGCATGTAAGTGGCGTCGCGTTCTGAAACCAGGCTGCCGTCGCTGTCGTCCTGCGCTGCCCATGAGGAAGCCACCTGGCGTGGCATGGACGCCACACGCATGGAATTCACTGACAGGGTCTCCGGGTCGCCCCCCATTCGGCTGAAAGATCTAGTCATTGTGTTGACCTGCTGCTGTTGAACTTGGCCACCACCACTTTGGTAACCACTACCCTGAAAACCACCACCCTGGTAACCGCCGCTGACAAACTCTTCTTGGTAATACGCCCCTCCTCCGCCACCACCTCCTCCACCTCCTGTGTAACTGGTTTTGCTTCTTGGGCTGAAATCAATGGCTGAGCGGGATGAGTAACCACTAGAGTACTGGGATGGACGCTGGGCCTAGAAGATAAAGACAAGAAAATAGACACTGAATATGTAGAACCCTATCAACTATAGCCAGGGCCGCTGCTGGCCACATGGGTGCCCTAAGCAGAATAGTATTGTTGTGCCCCCTCCCTCAAAAAAAACACCAAATATAAGGGGTCAAAATAGAACTTTAATAAAATATAAAAGTAAATAAATAAATTGTAATTAAATTGTATTATTTATAAATTACAATTGTAGCTCTAGACAGTTAACTATGGCTATGATTTTATTAATACAGTTGTCTGATTGATTTTATGGTCTCAAGCATTCAGAAATCACACAAAATAAAATTAAGCAGTTTTACTACGATAACCATGGTTAATTTTGGTAAGGGCTGTGATGTCCACATGTTTTTTTTTAATCAATTAAAGAGGCTGTAGCATTTCTATCACAAAAAGGTGGCCAAAAATTAAAAATTAAGTGGATATTTGAATTAAATGTTTGGTCAATATTAAACAAGGATTTGATCATCCTGTAAGTGTAACAACAGCAATTATCAGGCCTTTGGTGCCCTTTGCAGGCATTTATAATAATGTAAATTGTTTATTATGTATTATATTATGTATTTTACCAGTGTTATTTAATGAAACCATATTATTAATTAACCAATCGCCTTGTTGTTTTTATATAATACACTGCTCAAAAAAATTAAAGGAACACTTTGAAAACACATCAGATCTCAATGGGGAAAAATATCATGCTGGATATCTATAGTGATATGGACTGGGTAATGTGTTAGGAATGAAAGGATGCCACATCGTTTGATGGAAATTAAAATTATCAACCTACAGAGGGCTGAATTCAAAGAC